>JAUUEB010492659.1:0-10631 GCA_032362205.1 Clione limacina | reverse complement strand
CTCCTCTTTTGCCTAAAGCCATGCTGTGCATCATTTAGAAAATTATTGTCATCAAAATGATTTATGATATTACTACAGATTATATGCTCTAGAATTTTACAACTGATTCTACTAATTCTTGAGTGTTTTGAGCTTATTTTGTACACATTTTATTCTTTTAACTTTCTATTTTACAAACTAGGTATCAACTCATGAATATCGTTTTCGTTTTGTCTGTGATCAAATTCATGTTGGGAAAAGTAAATAAAAAACGAAGGCATTTGAAAATAATAATAATGGCTTTTATATAGCCCTTTCCTTTTCGAGTAAGCTCAAAGCGCTATACAATTATGACCCTGACAGGCACAATGGTGACAAACCTGTGCATTCTCATCTTCATGGGAAGTATACAAGAGAACCAAGCCTGTTAAGCGCCTAGCCTTAATAATCAGTATCAAATAAGAACAGAAACTATTTGAGTTAATGACAAAAAATTACTTTTATTAGTCTGTTTTATGTGGTGATGAATTAAATAGGCTGAATTATTAAAATACATTGAAAGGAATGAAAAGGAGCAAAATCAAAAGACATGAGTTCAACTACAAAAATATATATTAATTTACTAAAAAATGTCTCTATATTACACAAGTAAGGACATAATACAAAAGTGACACTTGATAATTTACAACCTTGTTAACTCAGTCTTATCGTGTATAATCAAGCAACCAGTTCTTGCATATAATCAGATCCTGCTCCATAAACTTCAAAAACCTGAGTTGGCTGTAAAAACAAAAGGGGAATGGTTTTAATTGCTTCTCATTCGAGAACATCAATGCAATGAATTATATTTTTCATAGTGACAAGGGATTCTGTATCAAATATAATATTGAATAGAAAGAAGTGTACACTTATTGGCTATCTGCTTAGTTACAGATCTATTCAGTCTCAACAGTTTTTACATTTATAACAAAAAAAGTACTTCAAATCCTTAAACTAGATATGAAAAATGTTTTATGGAAAGAAATGTAAACTAAATGAATATAATGGTAAATACTAACAGTCAGGTAGCAAGATCTGGGCACATCTTTTTGCACACAAAAACATAGAATTATACTTTCTAAAATGTGAGGCACAATGGGGAAACAACAATGAATAAGAACCTCACAAGGGGACACCGCCTTTGCACAGAGATATTCACTTGAGATTGCAAATCATGAGATTAAAATTCACAAAAGAAAGATTCATACCACTGTCCATTGTGACAAGCAAACAACATACTGTTGGACTTTTTAAAATATACAAAAAAGGTATTTTTGCCATGCCTTATGTTAGTTAGAGTATTCCAAAGCAGTATATTAAGTCATATACACAAATCTGACTTAATCATTTCTATACTTTACTGACAATATAAAAAGAAAGTGCACCCAAAAACTGCTAAAGCTACCCAACAAATTTTTTTTTACCAATAATTCACTTATTTCTTTGAAACTAAAAAAATAACCAGAAAAGGAAAAGTGACACAAGGACTGGTTGCACTTTGATACAATAACAATGGTTGACATAACACTTACTACAAGATGCAGTCCACTATTAATGATGCTGCATCCAATACACCTGAGAAACGAGTATCTACGGAGAAATAGAGAAATCTGAAACAGCTTGCAGCTTTGAGCAAAGACCAGGAAATGTAAAAATAAATCTATCAATCAAGGAAAATATTACATAACTACAGCCATTTCAGAAAAAACACCTCCATCATACAGAATAAAAACATATATCTACATTTACATCATAAATTAGAAAAAAAGAGTGAACATTTTTAAGGATGGATGTATCAAAAATGTGAAATTATATTGCAACGAATAAGAGAAAGTAAAATTATCTTTTTGGAAAGGCCTATAATCATAATATCAAATTTTACTCAAAACAATATAACTTACTGAATTATTCTTATGCATTTCTATCATGAGAGACTTCCTTTTCACTAATTCAATATTTTAACCAATTACAGTTACAGGAATAAGAATCAAAACTCTCATTTCAACAAGATTGTTTACTTCAAAAACATAATTTCTCTTGAGTAAAAAATTAACTTGGCCTAAGTTTATGAGAAGATATCACCTATATCCACATCTAACTTTCTTGACTTAAAACATATTCTCAACACATCACATAACCTTTTCTGTTTTTTGTTGGCAGCTGTTGTTAGAAAACTGCAAGTTGACTTTTCTAAAATAGACAAAACTGAATATTATTTAAACAAATATAAACTATCTTCATTGTTTAACTACACAGACTCACAAAGATTATTATCTAAAAAGTAAATCTTAACATCAAATACTGCATATTAGTCAATGTATTCTTACAATCCTTTGCCAACATTTTCTACGAAAAGACACTTGTTAATCTAATTAAAGTCTACAAAATGAAAAACATTACTCTATCAAGGTTTTATTGTAAATTCAACCTCTGACATCTGTCAAATACAAAGTTGTCTCCCTATTGGATCAAAGCAAAACATTTGGTTTAACACTGCACTAGAAAACAAATGTAACCTTCATAATACCAAGATTTTTTCCCTTATAAATAAGCATTCATACTTTTCCTATTGTTATTTCTGCTACATGGACAGTAAGTCTAGTAAACAATGTTCACTGGCCACAAGGGCTAACATTTGTACGATTTGTATCAATACTAAGACATCACAATATAGGTAACAAAGTATCTAAATAAAAAATTTAAAAGCTACTGACTGATTTATACAAGTACTGAGAAAAATTTAAATAATACTCTAATATCTGAGAAGATCCCCGTAATACTGCAAGAATTCTATACCCTCCTCTTTCCATAGTACACTAATGTTAGCAGTATTACGTGGGTTGACTATACTTTGATCTAGAAGAGAAATTCAAGGTCAAATTATAATCTACATTTTTACCATGGGATAAAGCTGACGGGCAAAAATTAAAGTTGCCAAGCATCTACTCCTACCGGTTCTACTGAACCACAAATGTATTGCAACCATTAATGTGAAAATAATTAAAACATTTAATCAACTTTACATTTTTCCTCGTAGCAAATTCACAATAATAAAACTACATCGAAAATGAAAGAAATCTCTCTTATTTCAGAGGCTTTTCGGCTTCTGAAAGTATTCTGTTATTCATACTTACAGACCACTATAATTATCAAAACCCAGTTGTTAGGTGATTGACGTGCTATTAAATGATAATCATGAGGCGCTTAACAATGTTGATCTTGAGCAATTTGATTCAGCATAAACAGTAGCTGACCAATATGGATTATGTATTCTTAAAATTGTCCAATTAAAGGCAAACTTAAGATTTGGGATATACGTTCATAGCGTTTAGCAACCAATGAAAATCAAATTGGAGCACTGAAACCCTTGCTGTTAATCAGAACAGGCTTTTAAATTACATGCTCTTAAGAAATGACAGCTGTTTCTTTATAAGTTAAAAAGTTGCATTATTTTACATTTAGTTGCAGTACTTTTGTGGCTAACTATAGGGAATTTTTAAATTCCTTCTAACAATCATAATATGTTAACAAATTATATGAAAATCCTAGATCTTTATATAACGCATATTTTAATTGCCATATTAACAAATAGCATACAGAAACAAGCTTACATTATACTTACTTGTGTTTGTATTTTTATGTATAAGCGATATTCTCTTTTTGTGTGGTTGTGAATTGAAATAAGGGGTGAAACAAGTGATACTGAAATAAAACAGTGAGAGAAAAGAAAAGTGAAAAAATCGTTTTACTGGAAACAAATCTATATGAGAGTCAAATACAAAACATCTGCCCAATTATTGAATTGCTTAAAACTAAAACATTTTTTACTTATACTTATACTAAAGATAAAAAGTAAAAATTCTGTGGTTTTCAGTAACTGGCAAGTATCATCATCCTATGAAAATTAGATTATTTAAACATTTAATCAAAGTTTGATTTTGAATCAATAAATAACACTTGAACTGAAATCTACAAAGGAAACAGAAAACAAATAAGAGAAAGAAGAGAGAGGATAGAAAGAAAGAGAGAGAAAAAAACATAAGCTACCATTCCCCTCTTCATGGTCATATCAGATTTCAATGTTTGAGAAAACGATTGGTATTATGGCCATATACTTTGATAGATGTCTATTATTAGCTTATATAAATCTTAATGATTCTTTGAACCAGAATTCATTTAAAATCATAAATGAGATAGCAAGAAAGAGCTAGAATATATAAAGAACAACTTAATTTCAATATACTAGAAACCCTATTGTTTGTCTTAGCGAGAGAAATATTTCAGTTATATGATATACTTGATCAACAAAAGAGTAAAATATTTTGATAATTTTGTTAAAAGCATTTTCTGTTTAAATGTTGTTTACTGCAAAATCAAAAGATTCTTCACTAAAGTAATTCCTGATTGTAAGATTTCATTCAGTCTCTATCATAACATCTAACACAGCAATAATATTATCATTATTACAGATGAACTGTATGCGCTGTTATAATTTTAGAATTAAAATACTTAGATTACTAAATTCAACTAGAACTAATACAGATATTGTTTACCAGGAATCTTACCCACATAGTTTTCTGAATTTCTTTCCTCGTTTTTCTGATACATAAACAAATTATTATCTTTCCCAAAGCAAACAGAATAGTCAGATGCCTATATACGTTAGGTACACTTGCATTGTTTGCATAAATTGCAATAAATATGGTTTTGCATTGCAGGCATTTCAAGAGAAAATACAAAAGAGAGAACAAATGAATTATGATTATAAATAAATCAAGTTTGTACAAGGTCAATAAAATATTTACATTATTTAACTGTGAGACACTGGCCATGTTAGATACCTGATTATTTAAGTATTTGGTCTATCAAATACTTTCACAATAATACATCAACATTCAATTACAATGAGAAAGAAAATTTCTTAAAACAATAAAATCCAAATTGTGTTAGGGCTTTCACCTTAAAATTAATATATATACAATAAATCTTATATAAAGATACAAAATTCTTCATTAAATTTAAAACAATAGAAACAATGAGTTACATAGCATGGTCACAACTAAAGAACAATAGGCATTATTAATCAAGCACTTTTCTTGAACAATGATTTTTTTCTTTTGCTTATCCATTATAATGTACCTTGCATGAAATCTAAATACTTTGTTGTGCTGAGGATGTACTGTTACACAAACTAATATAATTGTGGGGATTAAATTGGTTTAAAGATCTTATAAAATCAAACCAATTGAAGCAAACATTGTTCATGGATTATTATCTCTCAGAAGCTGGGTTGCTTTTCAGGGGTGAAACAAAGTTTATTCAATCTGATCCTCTATCACAAGCTGGTCCCTACATAATGGTAATATTACATAACTAAATCAGATTCAAGTAATATATTAGGTTATCCCCCTAAAATTTGAGCTTTGAAGTCTCATGAAATCAGTTACATCTCATAAAATTTGTTTTGCTTTGGCACATATCAAGTTCAAAACTACTTCTATGTAAATGCCACCTTACAATAGATTGAATAGAAAGGATGCCATAATGTTTTGAAAGTTAGAGGTAGAATAAACCCAATATCCTGACTAAAAAAGGATGTTCATGACTTTTATGTAGTGTACCTTTGAGGTATGAGCTTTTACGTAAAAACATGTTTTAGACTAATTTCATTTCAAAGTAAAGTGTGACACCAAAAAGAAATATAAAACTTATGAATGCCTCTTTACTTTAAGAACCACACACCCGTTTTTAAGTTAACATCATTATTGTCTGAGCTTAATTCAAGTTATCAAGATTTTTTATTTGACATCCTAAAAAATGTCCATAGGCTCCCCGTAGTCTTGACTTAAACACTCTAAACCTTCAGGATATGAGGAATAGCTAAAAGACTGTCTGTATGACAGATCAGAGACATTAGACCAATAAAAAACTTTACTGATTACATCAGGCAAGTGCCTCCCATTACATCAAGAATGTTTTTACCTTGGAATAATCAAGGCATGCCTTAACAGAGTTGACGTTTGCACATCAACTACCAAGCACTTGCTTGATGTGTTTGCTTCAACGTTTGCTTTTAATGAAGTATTTTTATGTCAATAACGCAAAAATTCTTAGAAATTAATTTATTCTGCATGTGAAATTATTAAAAAAGTAACATATCTCCAAAAGTCTTTTACAGCATCCAAAAAACATTGAACACAACAACCTTCAACTTTCATGGTAAGAATGCACTTTATTAAAAGAATGTTAGGCTGACAAGAGTGTGGAATTCTTTTTTGGTAACATTGTAGTTTTGTAACGTCATGCATCTTACTAAAACAGTAATAGTAGCTGTAATAGTAAACGAACACATTTGATTTTCACTTAATGAATATCTGTGCCAAAATTCATAACTTAAAATTTTCTGTTCTTCTTATGATGATATTGTGTTTTTCTTATTCTAATTTTCAAAATTCCATGGCAATTATAACATTGCCTTTTCACATGATTATTGAAATTTTAATAAAGTAACATGTGCAAAACTTGGATTAATTTCATAAGATTAGATGTAACAGATTTTTATAAGCAATTAAAGTTAAACATGCTTTTTATAACCTGATATATAGTAAGTAAGAGCAGATTTTATTTTATGAAAAGATATGATAAGTAATATACACATACTGCAATATATTGCTGCAATAAATATTGAACTTCAGTATAAAATGAGAAAACAAAAATTCACCACAGAAAAGTTGAAATGTACATACCTTCAAGGGCTTAGAATAAATAGAATGATGAATGACCATAAACAGTATGAGCTGTACTCATATAAAGGACACAAGTTGTGACATTTTTCGGATGTATGTTTACATTAAATGTATAAGAATAAATTAGTTCAAGAAATATATACACCTGTACATATTGATACATATGTACAAACAAGTATGGTTTAAACACATACATTCATATGTGCAAGCATTCCATTCATAAAATCTTTGCATATTCACAATTATCTAAGAAAAGTATTTACATATTACAAAAAGTTTGGGAGCAGATGGAGGTTATGAAGTTAAAAGATTTTCCAAAGCCTCCTATGATATGTTGGGTAGTTTAAAATATATAAATTTTGTGTATGAAACAACTATTAAGCTGTCTCTTTTTCTATCAACAATAATCTTTATTTACATTATATCCGTCTTTCCTATTTTGCCTAATACAATTAATATATATACTCTAATCAATGAGCCTTACAAAAAAGACAACGGAAGAGGCAGATATAGAATAAGTGAGTGAATAAGTGAGTGAGTGAGTGTGTATGAGTGTGTGTGTGAGTTTGAGTGTGTGTGTACAGAAAACCTACATCTAGCTTAACTCATGATGCCTCGATTCAGTTCATGTTGCATAGCTTTGATTTGTTTACAAATAAATATCAATGTTCTAAGAAATGGTTAGTGACTTTTCGTTATTAACTATGCCATCAACTTCAAGCTAATTTATATAAAAAATAATTCATTTTTTTTAATACACAAGAAAAACATCCAAGCCAAAATTTAAAAAAAATGATAGACCCATTCCAGACCCTAATTTTGGCGATCCAAGCTGGGGTCAAGAGGGCAACAGACAAAAGCCATCGCCAAAAATTGAATTTTAAACATGATTTGTCCACACAATAGGCCTTTTCCTGTTCTGGTACATCACATTTATTTCATATTTTTCATCTTAAAATGACAGGAAAGGTTTGTGACTTATTCAGAAGAGTACTTGGCTCTGAAATACAGAGAAGAGAGAGGTAGGAAAAGAAAGGGGAGAAAAGAGAGGAAGAGAGACAGACAATTCTATACTTTTTCCAGACCCAAGCTCTTTAAAACAGAATTCCAGACCCAAAAATCAGAATTGCAGATCTTTCTAGACCCGCTGGGAACCCTGATTAAAACTGCCAGGTCTTTTCCCCCCCACCAAGCAGTTGATTCAACACCATGGCTAGCTACACTATTAGTTTCATCACAGATATTGTATTTTCATCAACATACACAAATTCAAAATGACATCATCAAGAGCATTAGGAATATCCTGGCAGTCACCTCAAATTCAACACTCTTTAGAGGCACATGAATATCAACAGACTTCCAGAGTTAATTAACTAGGCTGCGCAGCTAAACCACAATAATAACACATATTCCTCAAACTGAATCCATCATGACCCACTCCAGTCCTGAGGATGGACAGACACAGTGGACTTAAGAATTGTTATCTCATCAATGTGCTGGTCTGGCAGTTGTGCTGTTGCTTCTTGGAGCCCTCCATTCAGTAATGGAAAAATGCACACACTGATTGCTGGCCGGCTTTTCTTGTACCTAGAATGAGAAGAAATAATATTGTGAAAGACTGAAGCAACTATAGAACAATTGCACTAATGTCACATGAGGTACTGTTAATCATAATAATGGCATTTGTATAGCGCTTTTATCTTTGGAGGAAGCTCAAAGCGCTTTACAATAATTATTACCCCAACAGGCCCAATCATACATTCTTAGCTTCCTGGGAAGTATACAGGGGACACTACCTGAGGTGCGTCGCTTTAGCAATCACAATGCCAATCACTGTCTATAGTCAGTTACTCAAATATACTGCTGGGTGGAAAGGCAGAACACAACAGCAAATTTTTACCCATGAAAATTTTGTCCCGTTGCGGGGGTCAAACCCACAATGCTTTAAGCCGTCCGCTCCCTAACGACTCCGCTATCTGCTCCATATCATTGTTTTTTGTCATTCTCAAAAGGTTAAAATCTAAAATAGAAGAGGAGCTTTCAGACTGCTAAGCTGGTTATCGCAAGAACAGAGCAACTATAGACATGCTATTTGTTATTCAAATTCTAATAGAAAAACATAAAAAACACAGATCAAGAAGACTTAATAACTTTCATTGATTACAACAAAGCTTTTGACAGCATCAGGCATTGTCACCTGTTAAAAACAATGAGAACAATGGGCGTCCCGGAACACCTCATTACATTAATTGCTGCATTATGCACTGATCAGAAAGCAAGGATCAGAAGGAATGGGCAGCACTTTGAATATTCAAATATAGAAAGAGGTTTTAGATTAAGTTGTATTTTCTCCCCACATTATTTAGTATATGTAAAATGAGCAAATTATTAGGGAGGCAAACACTGAAGGAGTTGGTATCAAAATATCCTTCTCATTATTATCATCATCATTTCAAGTCTTTTTATCCATACTGCATGGGTTAGACTGTTCACAATGCAATGGCAGTAAGGAGAGATAAATCTGACAAACCCATGTTATGCAGATGATACTGCCCTCATGTCAGACAATATCACCTCAGTAGATGCAGGGTAAAATAAAAGTTTGAATCTTAGCTTTCTCTGACAGGACCACAAATGTTCCAAAAGACCACAAAAAAAAATGCCATTGTATGAAAAATGAACTATTATGAAAGAATGAATACTAACCTGCACATGAGGTATTCCTGTAGACCTCTACACATGCTGAGAGAGCGACCTGTGTAAAGCTGGAAGTTGACCAGTCCCCTCACCTGTACACAACAAAAATATAAACATAGATGTAGATGTTAACTCAGGAATATGATTGCTAATGGCTTTGATTGTATGTTTGTTTAATATATGGTGAAGTAATATAAATAAATATATACATGGAATGAAAGCATCTATAAATTGTATTTCCCAATAGCTGGCTCAATATGTTTGCTATTTATCACTAACTTTGAGTATAATATCAGCTTCCTGGGAAGCATGAGAAGTCATATTCTTTCATAAAAGCTTTAACAGTTTACGATGTAGTTCCAATAGACACCTTAGTCAAGAAATAAGTGTAGTTTGAGTCATTGATAACATTTGGTGATCATGCAGTCAAAACTCAAAATATCACATGTTTGCATCTTAATTTCCATCCTTGTAAATACCAAAAGACAATTTGAAGAAATGTTCTCACTTTAGGCCAGATAAAAAAATCCAATAAATTCTCATCACCGCCTGCATCATGAATTTATTGCGCATGGCTTTATTATTTTTTTAATTATAGATTTTCAGATTTTAAAGAACTAAAAAGGTGTTTTTCAACCACGTCTTTTTCAAATTTCCCCTGAAGGGTCTTTCCATAGACAAACTAAGTGTTAACGGGTGTGTGAATTGCACTTATGGAGTGCTTGGCGCGTATTTAGCAGTTTTGAAAGTTAATCGCTAGGATGGAGACAGAAAAGGGGTGTTTAAAGACAACAACAACAAAATTAAAAAAAGGCGCATGCCTCATTATGCTTGCCAGGAAAAAGTGATGAGAATCTATTGTTAAATTTTATCCGGTCTTATCCAGATGTTGATAGACTACAGCAGACAGAATTTTTGTGCCATCAGAGAATATTGAATACTGGGCAAAAAATCAGTTTTAGACATAGTGAAAGAGTTCCATTGAAGTCCTTATGAAATTTGTAAGTTAGTTGATATAATTGAACTCCTGTTTCAAGGATTGAGATAAAGATGACTCTTGCATAGAAGGTCTTATATCTACTGATGACGATGAGAATGTGTATAAAGAATCTATAAATAGTTTTACTTCATGGTGTGACCAAAATAAACTTTTATTAAACACTGATAAAA
>JAUUEB010492648.1:5000-10631 GCA_032362205.1 Clione limacina | reverse complement strand
TGAAAATGTAAAAAATCACAACGATGTCATCCGAAATCGGGACTAGCAATGCCAATTCCTCATTTTCCAGACAATTGAGCATCAAATGGTTTACATGAACAATGATTTCATATCGTCACCTGGTAGACATGGTCCGAGACATAAATGCATATGCCGGAAATACCACTTTTTCAGCTTTCTCGTTGATATTCACGCCTATGTGTATGGGTTTCTTACAGTGTTTTGACATACAATACTGCTTACGTCTTATACCGATTTTTTGAGACCAGTTTGTTTTTTATATATAATTTTCTATTATAAAACTAATGAAACTGCTGCAAAGTGCAGTGCTTTTGTCAGCTGTATACAGCATTTTGATTTTGTTATCGTTAAAAGTACAGGAGCTGTGAGTGTATACACATGTACCCCCCTTTGGACTTCAGTCAAAGATTGCGAAAATGGATGACAATGGAAAAATCACAACGATGTCATCCAAAGTTTGGACTAGCAATGCCAATTCCTCATTGTCCAGACAATTGAGCATCAAATGGTTTACATGAACAATGATTTCATATCGTCACCTGGTAGACATGGTCCGAGACAAAAATGCATATGCCGGAAATGCCACTTTTTCAGCTTTCTCGTTGATATTCATGCCTATGTGTATAGTTTTCTTACAGTGTTTTGACATACATACAGCTTACGTCTGAGGTTTTGAGACCAGTTTATTATTTATATCGCCAACACGTGTAGCGCAACACAGCATCCAACACAGCAGGTAGCAATTCTGTTAAATGCAACCAGGTTTATGTAAAAGACCCCCAAAGCAGTGCTAAAACTATATTTTTTTCGACGTGTTTTCCGGACTGAATCCAATAAAAAGAACTTTGGGTACGCTGTGCTGACTGGAAAATACTATACCGCAAAACATATGCTCCTTAAGGGAGAAAATGAAAATTCGAAGAAAACATAAATGTTTTTGTTAACTCATTAATATTCACAGATATACAAATGAGCTAACATAAACTGCAAAATTCTCATGCAAACAAGCATAACACAATTCGCACACACACTCATGCACATATGTGCTATGTGGTAACATCTTTTTGAATGACCCTGTATAAATGCAAGAACATTGTTATATTGAAATTTGGATTTTTTGTTTAAGACAACAAAATCTCAGTTGTGCAAATATTATACAGCAATTGGTAGGGTTTATGTATATATAAGTGTTTCTAGTCTCTTAAAATAATGTTACAGGATTGTTGAGCAATGACAGCTTGTTGGGTTAAGTCTTTTGAATATATTTTATACATGATATATCAATGAAATAACAAAATGAATAGCACAAAGGGAGGTAAAAAGTATAACAATTTATTCACTTTGTAAAATTGTACAACAGTCAGAAAATAACACAGACATCAGAATTACTTAACTGCCAAGCATAAATTCATGGACAGTTAGAATAAATTGTGCCAGTATTATTAAAAAGATTTATCACAGGATATCACAGCCGCATATAAGGAATAGATTAATAAATAAACATTAAACAGCTTTTTCTATTGAATGAGATGGAGACCCATCACAGAGAGTGCCACTTAAATTAGGTTATTTGATTTACTTTTAAAACACATTTTTTATACAAATATCAAATCTTATTATTACAACTTCTCAAGGTCAAGACTTATTTCTATTTGTTGGATCAAACTCATATGTTGACTGACAAACTGTAAGTGTTCAAATGATCAAAAGCTGCATCTAAATAGCACTCCTTTTTTTCTTTGATCTTGGTCTATTAGAATGAACTGACTTCTCAAATGTATAATGTGATGGATGTCTTATCAATAAATATGCTGTTAAGTTTAACAAATAGGAATTTGAAGTTATCATTATAATGTAAACAAATAGCAGCAGATAATATAATTTTACTCAGTTTTACTAGAGTAACACAAGATGTCAATGATACACATTGTTATTTAAGACTCTTGTGTATAGTAACTTAAGCATTCAATTGCCATTTCCTTATGATTTCATGCAATATATGATGTTAATATTGTAAAGTGTATGAGAAATTATGTAACTGGACAATTAGAATAACACTATGAGTAAAAAAGAGAGTTGTCCATTGCCTTATAAAAGAGAACTTCAACTTGTAGTCATTAAACTGACAAACCTTTAAATTTATAATTGATGATTAACAGTGCTGTCAAATTTTGATTATCTGGACCAAATATGTATGTTATCAAGCAATACACAGAAGTAAGCTATAATAAGGTTTGAATGCTTCATTAAACAAAATCAAGTCTTTGAAACAAAAAGGAAACTATTAAAGTAAAGAGAACAAAGTCTATGAGGCCATTCTTATCACTGCATTCTGGCCTGCAGACCATCATAACGGATTGGTGGAAAGTGGTTATGTCTGGTGGGCTGCTCATAATCTGGTGGGTTGTATAGGCCCCATTTAGGGGTGGGTATTTCCTGGGGGAAGGGGACAGGATAGCTATGGTTTCCACGGTAACCTTTATTTTGAGGCATTGAGCGCTGGACATCTCTCATCTGGATTTCATTGTTGTAAGGGACAAAGTCATCATGAATGCGACTTGTTGGCTTTGATGGGCGCTCCCAGTGCCAGTTGATGTTCTTGTAGTCAGCTGTGAGAGAAATGTAACAAAAAAATATTTTTAGAAGTCATTTCAGAATTGATGATCATAATATGTAAAGGATAAAACCTTAAAATTGTAGGAGTATTCATGTGATTATAGTGCCTCAAACATTATTATAACTAAGACATAAATAAAATCTAAAATACTGTCTCAAAACAGTGACAAGGTCTGACATAATCATCCAAAGGATTGTTTAAATTTAACTCACATGTTGGTATTCATTTCAATTTAGATAAACTTGAATCAATCAATATCAGGGTTATCCAGCAAACACATACAAACTTCTTTTTATTTTTATGATTCAATTTTACCCCTTTATTATCATGTTAATTTGATAATTATTTATCGAAACTCTAGATATAATCATAGTAATGTGACCTTCTCAACACGAAATTGTCATATCTCAATCCCAAATTGCATAAACAAATTAATGTACCTTAAGGTAGAGATTTGACTATCATCAAAAATGTATTGAAAATGTTTATAAACATGTTGATTGTGATTTGTCAGCAATAATGTATTTGCAGAGAAAAGGGAGAGTATTTTCTTTAGATTTGTGTAGAATTAGCATTTTTGCTTTATATCCAATTTTATAAATATGATGATTTTCGGCAATGATGGAGCACAATGAAAATAAAGGGAGAGGAATCTACCACTGAAATTGGGAATTGCCATCCTACTCTTTATTATGACACAAAAACTGGTTAATGACCAATAGAAAGGGAGTATGAGCCCTTGTATTGAACCTAACAAATAAACCCAACAAAAACTTGCTTTGAAATGAGCAGAACTGGCAATAATTCCCATTCCCTCTCATTAATGTAAGGAACCATTTCAGGGTGCCTTTAGAACAATAATTCATTGTTCGGATGTTTTCAGATTCATGATAATTTTGTTCAAAAGTTGTACTGAAATCTTAAAAAAATGATCAAATAAAACAATACCTCTCCTGATTTGATTGGTCTCCCTGTTAAGCCAATCAGGATGTCTTGACGTTGAGCGCCATGCATACCAGTCAGGATGTTCTCCACTCCATTTTCTCCATCCAGCCTTGACATGAAATGAGAAAAGAAAAAGTATTCCATTTGTAGATAACCTCACAAAATTAAAAAAAATATGGAAATTATCTAAGACAGCTTGACCTGAAGAAATACAAAAAAGGTCTTCTGCAGCTTTTAAGTGGGAGGCTGAATGCACCCAGGACTTAAACCACAGCGGTGGATCAGACATGTAGCCCATAACTTCCCAACATCAGCTTGACAGTGGTCTTGTTGACGGGCTCTGCATTCTTGCAACACAGAATGGTACACCCATGAGGACCACGGCAGGCAATGCACAATTTTATAATCCCTTCCCAGGCATCGTAGCCTTAAAGGTGGATATCGCTCACACTTTGTTATTTGTGTCAAGTGGCAGGGAAGCTGCTAGGGGTGCCAGAGCAGTCCTGTCAGAAACCCTGAAATCGCAATGTGTTCTGGTGACAGCTGAGGATGACACTGAAATATAGCATGTGTTGGATGCACTGAGCCACAGCAATTTGTATTAGGACTCTTAGGGTATCCTAAGTTTATATACCATTAATGTAGATTGCCTTATTTTTTGTGGTAAAGTATGGGAAATTATCATTGGCCATAATTTATCGCAATCTGAATTAAATTTGAGATTTCCTTCTTTAAAAGATATGGTTTGATTTTCGGGAAGTATAGAAACTGACAAGTTTGCAAAACTGTCTGAGTTCACAAATCTGCCTGAGTTTGGGAAGCTATCAATGTTCAGAAACCTACCTGAGTTTGCAAACCTGTCAGTTTCAATGGAATGCATAACAGTTCGAGGTCGATTCAAATTTGACGAACATGTATATTTGATGTACAAAATTTGCCAAATCTGATTTTCTTGGTTTACGCCTGTCCTTATTTTACATCTTTATCAGAGCATAATTTATTCCCTAAAAAGTGAGAGTTATTATGAGTACGCATTGATTTGAGGAAAAAATAAATTAGTTGTGATTGTGTGAGATGAAAGCAATGTGACTCACCCTTGCCATATCCGGGTGGCTGCAGTGGTATGTTTTTGGTTCATGTAGTCTAGGCTGCCTGGTGAAAAGAAATTGACATTATTTGATGAATGGTGGATAATGTTTAAAAAGAATTTTAGGATCAACCTCAATTAAATTTTAAGTAATATAATAAAATATATTCCAACCTGAAAAAACTGGCCACCATTCTGACCTACTGAAAGTGGGGACTTTATACATGTGGATGTTTAAAACATGACTTTTAACTAGGAAAATATAATGAAAAGACTGCTGCATAAACTGGCATGGATAGGAAGATGTCTGTATAGTCAGGTTTGACTGTAAAATGGTATCACCTTTTTGGCATTTGAGTTGATATGTCACATATGGCCTGCTGATCCCTATGATCCTATAGAGAGGAGAAAAGAGAGTTGCGGGTGGTCCTGCATTGATGCTGAGAACCTTGGAAGTTTGGCCATTGACATCAGGGAAATAAATTCAACATAAATCTTGCAAAAAAATTATCAAAGTTGAGCCTAAATGAAAATGAATTATTCTAGCAAACAAAAAGTGTTCACACAATTCACCTCAATTTTACTATAAGTATTAGCAATTATAGTATGAGTTCCAATGTGATAAGACAGCTTTTTAGTGGTTTAGTTTTGGGTTGTGGTGCTTACGTCACTTGGCTGTGTCTTTTAGGTTCCATACATTTATTCTAGGAGGTTCTGTGTGCAAGTTACAAACACTAAAGAACCATCTGGGAAATATTCAAAGTCCTACCAACCCCCATCCCTAAACATTTGCCAATAATGTTTATTTTGTTGAATCCGGGAACCTGAAGAAGAATGATACTTTAGAAAAAGACCATGTCTTGATCTTGATCTTGTTGAATACTTCACAGGAACCCTGTCCATGTAGAGTGGGTTATCACACGAAGGAGGGTGTTAAAAAGTCACTATTGTTTAGAAATTA
>JAUUEB010492637.1:0-10632 GCA_032362205.1 Clione limacina | reverse complement strand
AAATCATATTTTGAAACACCCCGTATTATAATTCACTTTTGGTTTCAGCTGTTGTTTACATTTCTCTTAAAACGGAACTAGAAGTTTGTGTTCTCTACGCTGAGTCGCGTTAATTATGTGCAGCAGGAAGAGGATGCAAATGTTTCCATATTCAGTTTCATGCCATCTTTGTTCTATATTTTCGCACCAAAAAGTAAATTTACAGTCGACCGATTTTTACTAAAAGCTTAACCACACATCTGGTAATATCTACAAACATTTTGTGAAAGTTTCAGGTTTATTGAGTAAAAACTGTGGCTGTATTCCATAAATCCAGCCAGCAAGCCAGCCAGCCAGCCAGCCACAAAAAAAAATAAAAAATAAAGAGATTTTGAATTTTATTATGTAGATACTAGGTGTTTTTTTTACATAATGATAGGGTTCTTAATTCAAATCCGTCGGGAGTCAAGCTGTAAATATTGAGCATTTTATGTTATTTGACAAAATCAAAATTCAATATGGCCGCCATCAAAACCGTACTGAAGACACTTTTGAAATAGTGCCTCTATTGTTTTCTTGTGATAAAGAACACAAAGAAACATATTTTCAATGCAATTTATGAGAAATTAATGCATGGATGAAATCACAACTATTCGCTGAGAACTGTTTTGAGTAGACAAATATTACTTGATCTAGGTTAAATGTCATTTTGTCAGTTTCCTACATTGATTTTGTGATGCATATTTGTATATGCTTATGCCGAGGTAGTATGCCTGTAAACCTATTTTGAATTATGTTTCCCTTATGAAAAATGTGAATGCATTTACAGATGCTTGCTTTTCCTTTTATTTCAAAATATTTATTTTCATTTACGACAACTGTGACAGTGGTTGTTTTAAGTATTGACATCGATTCTGAGATGCATTTTTGTTCTATGTTCTAGATTAAAAATTGAGTCGTCGTCGTTGCGTTTACCCGTCCTGCGTTTAGCCGTCGTTGTTGCGTTTCCCGTTCTGCGTTTAGCCGTCGTTGTTGCGTTTTCCGTTCCGGCATTTTTGTGTTCATTCGTTTATGTAAACGAAATATGAAATAATACTCTCACCCTCTGTCCAAATTGGCAAATCTGTCTTACACGTTCGGAGAACCTTGCGTCTACTAGTATATATAATGATGTATGGTTTTTATTTGTTTTCAGGTTATATGCTCTTTGTTAGCTTGGCAAACACGCTGTTGTCACATCATGGGAATTCAGAGTTTGAAATCTTGCAAATAGGCTCTTCTATTGATAAAAAAACCAACTTTCTCAAAACCTATGTCCTTGATTTTGAAAGTACTTGTGTCTGATGGTCATGGTTGTACCCTTTACGAGTACTTATTATTTTTAGTTTGATTATGCAATAATTCCAGCTAATTTGTATCTTTCATCCATACAGACCAAAAGTGTAACGGTGTGAAATGTTACAATGGTGCAAAACTTAATGAGAATTGTAAATGTGATATGCCATGTCCAAAAGGGTTCTCTGGAAAATTCTGTGAAATAAGTGAGTGATATTACCATAGAAATATTAACGCAAATTAACACAAATAAACAAATGTGCACATATAACCACACACAAACCTTACATACTGCAAGCAGGTGTCACTTTGCCACCATGGATCGACTACATCGTCTGAACACTCAGGAGGGAGGGGGGGGGGGGATTCTAAAATCTGAGACGTGATGAGTTTTATTATGGTGGTGGTGTAAGCGTTTTGCCCAAAAAGCTTTTATTTTCATTGATAGTTAAAGCTTGGGTATCTTGATACTAAAATACCATACTTATCAATTATATGTTAGTAGGAAATAAAATAACCTTATTCTAAATTATATTTTAGTATCAGAGAACTTATTTCTAAAGATATATAGAAAAGAATCGTTTGATTCGAAAGTGCATTGGAAAGCGCGTATCATAAATTATTTTGAGAATTATTTCTAAAGACATTCTAGTATTAATTGCTCTAATAACCAGTTAAACACATACCCCCGTAATCTTGTGGTTGTGTCATAACTGCTCATATAAGTATTCTGGTACTATAAAACTTATATTTCCAAAAGTATATTTGTATAAGGGGGATTCAAAACCAGTATTTCCATAAGAAATAAACATACATTACAACCAATCTTCCTTGGGTTGTGCCTTAGAGGGTCACACCATTTTCGTATGTATCCTATATAATTAGGTTTGCAGGTTGATGTACTAACAGGTACTAGCTGACTCATTACTGGTGTAAATTGATACATTCTCTGATTTTTAAGTATTATAGGGTATTTTACTATTAATTTCAAGAAAGTTTAAATCGCCATATTACTGATTGTTTTGATTACTTCCTGAACGGAAGCACACTCCGGCGCACTCCGAGAAATTCCCAGACGTACGCGCGATATGCGAAAGAACAAAGTATGTTCAGCATGTAAGTTGTTAAACGAAGACCCCACTAATTGGGGTTTGATTATTATTTTGGTAGAATGCAGGGGCGTATCAAGACTTTTCAGTCGATGGGGATATTGGCGCGAAGCACCTCAGTTTGTGGCAAGGGGATTCTTTTAATAGTAGTTATGCATTGGAAATAATATGGTGGATTTAGTTTTTGGATACTTTGATCTTTTTCTTCGTTTTCTGTTACGTTTATAAGTAACCAGCTTTTCTATAAAAAAAATACGGGTCATTTTAGTATTATGACACTGAAATATGGGATTTAAGTACTTCCCTATTACAGATTACTCGCTAACACAGAGATTCATGGTCATAAATATTAACACGAACACAGATGCGCATACCTAACATGTGTATACACACATATGCGCATACATAAACACGCGCATACACACACATATGCGCAAACTTACACATGCGCATACCTAAAATGCAAAAAAATACACATGCAAACATCCTCACGCGCCTACACACACATGCGCATAAACACACATATTTTAAAAACTAAAGCACACTCAACACAATCGACATCAACAGCAAATACAAAAATAAACCACTTTTCTTGTAATAATATAAAGCAAAAAGTACAGATATTCCAAGCCTTTTAAAATATGATTGATGATATAATATAGATGTACCATCATCGATATAACATCTCATGTGTTGATGAAAACTGTAAACACCCTCCACAGTATAAATCAACGATTTATTTGTATTTCGCTTCATTTTTCTTTGCATTTGTTGATTTAATAACGTTCACAATCAATCTCATGAATATATTCTCTTACTTCTCCAATGACAGGCGAAGACTGGTCTGGGAAACAACTGGTCTGTAAGTTTGCTGATAACAAGATCAAACAAGCTAGTCAAAGTAAGATAACTTCAATGCCTCAACTTTTCTGGGAACTGAAGACATTTTCGGTTTTAATTGTTTTCTCCACACTAGTGGAAACAGTAGATTATCTAAGGATAACGCAATTTTGCTTAAAAAAGAATTGTGCGTATGTCTAATGCGAATATAATTGGGTAGATATCTATGGTCTAATCTATAATAAAGAAGATAAAGTTAAACAATCAGATGCTATACAAATCTTTGATACACATGTTTAGAATATGGGAAGTTATTGATCAAAATCTTTTGTTTACGCTACATCAGGAAATAAAATCAAAACAATCTGAAATCGTTCAAACGTTAATATTAGTTTTTTCGTATTTGTAATATGTTTTCTCTGTTACGTACGATCGAATCAAACTGCTTGAAATCACGCAACTTCTTCTTGCACCTATTTACGCGCAAATGAACGCTCCAATTTTTTTCCATGGATTTTTAATGTATACTCTAAGGCTTGCTATCCAAAGGTTACGTGTCACTAAAAAGAATAATGTTTAAAAATATCTGTTCAACAACTTGTTTTTGTGATTTATCACTTCTCCTTTCATCTTTAATATTACTTATATGATGTAATACTCAGACATGTATATTAACGTGATATGGACACCCTCAACAACCTATATGCATTACGAATACGATTATTTCGTGTTTTAAAAGAAACCGTTCATATAACGGGAGCTCTACTAGTAAGGGTAATTGTAAATTGTAGAATGACACTGAAACCTTTTTATTGCTGTCTACTCGAAGCACTGAACTCGATGAGTTAAGTTTACCTGATGAGATCTCTAATTATTATGCTAACAAAAGTAAAATTTTTACAACACTTCCCCGGTTGCAGGTAGCAATTTTCACCCAATCAAAGAGACTGTAACTCGTCCAGAGTTATAAAATCGTAACAATTTTGCCTGTAGTGTTCAAATAGCTATAACAACTGGATATTATGTAAAGTTATGAATTATATTTGCTGACGTAATTTCGTACTTAACACTGCCCTTTGATCAGTCTCCAACGACCGAACAAGCTTTTTTGTAGCTTGTGACTTACTTGCACGCCCGTATGTCTCTCTCGTTTTAAATTCAATTTGTTTATATTAAACCTTCCCACAAATGTCTGTTATAGTTCAATACTAATTCAATTCGTGAGTCGGAGAGGATCTATATTGGGGAAATATACATGCCACCATAAAGCATCACATATCCTCTCATCCTTACCTGTTTTCGTTTACTTGTTTTGTAAAGTGTAGGGGCAAGAAGTCAAATGTCTGCTGTTGGTGACGGCTATAATAATGTATCAACGACGTAGAAAAGAATTAGCAAAAAACAATTTGAATATCACATATTAAATTTTTATCGCTTATAATGTTGCTTATGGAAAATTATGTTCATCGTCTTAGTCTCTGTCATGCTATCCATATATACATACTTGTGTTCTTGTAAGTGTTCTGCTCTATTGCACTAATGTGCCTGAGCTCTGAATAAATCGTAAATCGAATAAAATCGTATGAGCCTGGTCCCTTCGACTCGATGACATGGAAAAGTGTTTATAAAACTTGATAAAAAATTCTAATAATAATCACAATAACCATGTGGTAAATCACTGTTTGTAAATAAAATGAAGATTTTTTTGTAGCCTTCCTTGCGCAGGTGCGCTCTTCTTCCCAATAGAATGTTGAGTATTTAAATTGATTAGCTCCCTTGATCAAAGTTAACGAACGCGCTTAACACTAACACTTTCCATTACCCAATCGTATTTTCCATTACCCACTCGTATCCGAAAGAGGGATGCATTCCACGAACAATTATATTGTGTAGTTGTATATTTCTTTTTGTCTGTCTGTCTGTCTGTCTGTCTGTCTGTCTGTCTGTCTGTCTGTCTATTTTTTCACGCGAGTAATTTAGCTCGGATCTCTTTTTTTTTTAGAAGATGGATAAAGACTGAGCATTAAATGTTTGGCATTTAAATCAAGAAATAGTTGTGAAAAATTGAGTTATGGCTCTTAAAGAGTTGTGTTGCTATATATGTTCTGTGTTAATTTTGCAAAAACACGCTATGGTCACATCCTCAGAGTTAAGAATCTGAAATCTTACAAAGAATCTCTTATAATGACTATCTAAAATCAGCGTTCAAAATCTTTTGAATAATCATTTTAAAAACAGAGTTATGGCCCCTTTGAGTATTTTTCAATATATTTGTGTTAGTTTTTGCGATAACGCTGTGGTCCCATCGTCAAAGACCAAAATGTGAAATCATGCACAGATGCTTAATTCTTGAGTTATATCCCTTTTAAGATGTTCAGGTACGTTATTAACGCAGTTGGGATTAACACCCTAAAATATTGCACACGAGCTCTCTTAAAGCCCTTCTAAAAACATTTTCTCAACTTTTTGATAAATATGTTAATATAGTTATGGCCCTTGAGTTGTTTGCTTTATGTTCTTTGCCTTTTTGGCGATCAAATACTTATTATTCCTACAGGTTGGCTCATTGTCAATGATGGCATACCCACTGTTGTGTTGGTCAAGCTTTGAAGTGTTTTTCTTATTTCTTTATCATGGTAAAACATCAGGATTTGAACGCATGACCTTTGGGATGTATCTAGCTCTCAACCTTAAACAATGAGGTAGGGTGAGCATGCTATATGCACATTTGTCCTATTGGGAGTTCTTTCTATACTCATTGTCCTTATGTTTTAATACAAGATTAAATTAAGTTATTGAGAGAAAAACATTGATCTCCAGGAAAATGTTCCATGTACGGTGAAGGTACAGGAAAGGACACCAAGGACTGTATATCGCAGAACCCCAAAGATGAACGCGCATGGGGGTGTGATTACTGTGACGTTGTCAGAGTACGTACACAGTACTGTCCTGTACAGTGTGGTACTTGTCCTCGTAAGTAGTCAACTGTGTAATCGTACTGTATGTGTGAATGTACTCAACTGTGTAACCGTATTTTATAAGTGAGTGCTTTGTTAATAAAAGAACATTCAATTCATATGCAAAATATGTACCCTAACTATGTCAAGTGTAATATAATGTAAACTTCTACTACTACTTAAGTGCCATATCTAGAACAGACATTGGCGATCATGGCACTCAATTTAGACCTGCAATCAGATATCCCCAAAATAGTTATGCTAAAATAGAATTTCAAGAAATGTTATAATGTTACTATATCTGCCTCTCTTTCCACCAATACCCATAATATATATAAGGCCGTAGTAGCGACATGTCATGTATCCTAAATAATATCTTGGATGTAATTGGATGTCAATTTTGCAACAAGAAAGACTTGAAAAACTGATTATTACGACAAACTAACTTTAAACGACAAAACTTGTAAATTAATGACAATGAATTCTTTTTTAGATTCATAGCATTTAGCACCCCGTAGCTTTAATGTGGTACCAATTTCTTTTCTCTTCAGCATGAGACCTTCGTGTGCAACTAACACCAAACAGTGAACCTTTTTAAACGCCAGATACATTGCTTTGAGACGTACATTTTGAGGAAAAACAACAAAAATCGTAAAAAACATCCAAATTGGATTGGTTTTAATAAAACAATTCCCCATCTTATTTCTCTTATTTGATTATTGGCTTCTTTTAACCGGTTAATTTGAGCATGTAGTTACAGCTTGTAGTCAGGTGACAGAGATAATGTTTTACTCCCTACTCCGCGATAGACCCTTACTCTGACTTTGATTCCCGTTATAAAAACTGACACCAGACTCCAACTCCACATCAATGCTCATAATACATTTTAACCTTTGAATAGCAAAAAGCAAATGTGATATAAACAAAGCGTTTTGTCAAATAGATCTTTAATATTTTATGCTTTCACCGAGTGATATCTTGAGTGATCTATACTGATAACTCGTGTCATCGTCATGTCGTTGTTACCCGAAGGTCAACAGAAGAAGTATAAGAAGAAAGTATCCCTAGAAGAGTTTCCTTTTAAGGTTTTCAATCCAAAAATTGGCGGCGTCTCCGTTAAATCGTCATCCTCTTGAATGAAAACCCCCTTAAAAAACTGTGTGACACTATGAGTTCTTTCAAATAAACAGAAAATGTCTACTTCGTTGTTTCCTTCAAATTATAAAGCATGGTTCGTTGAGTGCTTAGATGCTATCAATTCATGCACGGGTGATTTCAAAAGCAATATATAGTATAATGTTAAAAGACCAACTCTTATATATTAATGGAACACTTGAATACTAATCATTGATTCTAATATATTTCAAAAAGGGGAAGAGGCATTCCCCATGTCCCTCCCCTGTATACGCACCAGGTCAATTTGCATATTTGAATCGATAACTGTTTACACATTTTTGGTAACAAAAGATTATATGACTTTGGTTACAAGAACACACCTTACCTCTCCATTGGTATTTATGTTTTATCATATCCATCGAAAAGAACACTTGACTGGCCTTTTGGAAAATAAGTTTGCAAAACAATAAAAGAATCAGGAGTAATTGCCTTTAAAATCAAAACTTATGCATAACTACTTCAATCAGTGGACGAATATTATTTGTATCTAAATGAAGGTAAACAAATTGTTATATAATGTACACTATATTGAATCTAAAGACATAACTATTGTCAAAAGAAATCGCACAAATAAAAAGTCTTGCTTTTGAACTGTCATTGAGTGAAAGTTTCTTTCAGTATTTGGTTTACCATTTTAAACTTAACTTATTGCACGCCCATGTTTGACCAAAAAATACTCTTATTTATCACGAGAATCATGAATCTTTGAGATGCCTATTATCGCACCATTTACATAAATTATTTCAAAATGTTACCAGAATGAAGCAAACATTAACACTTTTTACAACAAAAACAGAAACCAAAATTGTTCACAAGCCTCTTTAATGAACCATTAGAGATCAATCATTTTGAACTTTCTGGGGGCAATTGCATTTTATCATTGAAAATAACAATAATAATGTTCAAGATTCTTCTTAGAATATAAGAACTTATCAGTTTTTTTGTGACCATTGACTGGAAACGTTGTTAATAGAATAAAATGGACACTGAAAATTGTGTTTTTAATTTGTAGAAAATGTAAAGTTTGATAAATTAAACATGAACTGGTAATGCATGTTTAAAAAGTAGAAATTATGAAAAACTAATTCTCATGGTACTTATATTAAATAGATTAGTTTATAAATCGGTGGGATGAGGGGGTTCTCTCCATTCCCATGACTTGATCGAAATCGAATTTTAATGATCCTAATGGGTACATAGACACATAATTCTGCCTTTGCTAAATAAAATTAACTTGAGCAAATTGACCACTGAGGCTGTCCAATGGTCAACAATTCAGAATGGATCGAGACTGGTTGCAAATAAATTTGTTGCCAAGACGATTATAGAAATGTATCCGTTTTTACCATTAGTTCTCGAGTTTTGAGGTCAAGCTTGACCTTGACGTCATCAAGACAAGCTCTCACTATTGATAAGCTAAAAAAATGGTCGTATCTGAATGTTCAGCACCATAAGTAACTATAGCTCGACATCGACAATAAGAATCATAGAAAACCATTTTAGTGACTTTGAATAACTTTTTCATGAAAAAATTACCTTTTCAGTTAGGTGCTTAATATTTTTATAAAATTACCTTTTCAATTTCGTGCATAACCTTAACATTTGACCTCGATTATTTCGTAAACTATCATGACGGATCTTGCAAATGTATTATTTTTTCTGAATTCTCCCACCGCGACGAAGAGAAATAGGTGCAAAAACCTTATAGTCGGATGAGAATTTTCCAAATTTTGTCGTGAAAATTCTTAAGCTTCACAGGTTTTCCTTTTAGCACCTAGTGCCACGATAAACAAATTGCGGAAAAGATCTGACAAAATGTTGAAGATATGGTACGCCCTGATAACCAGGTGTGTTGTTAAGCTTTTCGTCTAATTGGGTTGAGTGTAAGAAATGTTATTAGTTTTGTTTAAGTTCCACGAACAATTATATTGTGTAGTGGTATATTTTCTTCTTGTCTGTCAGTCTCTGAGTGTGTCTGTTTAAATCATTGTTGACACATTTCTGTATTTTTAATGATTTTCAAGTACGTTCTTTTCGCAGTGGACGCATTTTTTGGGATTAAGACCCTGAATTAAGCACAGAGGCTCTTCTATGAACCTTCTTAAAATATATTTCTAAACTTTTTGAAAAATAAAACAGATTTATGGTCCGTGATTTGTTTGCTATGTTCTTTGTTACGTGTGTCTGATGTGCGCGTTTGTACTCTCTACTAGTGCTCATTTTTCTAGTTTGTTATGTTTTTGTCACGTTGCTCTGCTAAACGTTAGCTATTTTTTGCCTTTGATATCTAGATTTTACACAAAAACTAAACAGTATATAGAGACTAAAAAACGACATTTTGAACACTGCAATTTTTTTGACCTTTGACTCCTTTTTACAAACTGATGATGATCCTTTGCTTAGAATTGCTTACACAATAAAATAACATGTAGTGAGATGGCTATATTGTCAATCCAACTTCCTATCTAAGTCATATATTGATTGCATTTTTTCGTGGTAACTAGAAAGAAAACGCATCGGACGCTTTGGTTACATAACGCTAAAACATTTACCGGAAGTTGGTTACTTTGTTTAACACATTTGTTTAAAACCTTCTGGAAAAAAGTACTTTGTGTCATATACTTTCGATAAAAACGTTTGAAAGCTCATTCTAGATTTGGGTTAGCTTAATATAAGAAATACAAACAATTAATATAATCAGGCGCGTAGAACTCAGGGAATACCTCCTTTGAGTCAAAAATGCTCTAAATTCACACTCTTTTCACTCATTTTCCAATTTTAGTCTATTTAATCGATTCAATACAAATTGCACCCCCCCTCCCCCTTTCCAGAATCCTGACTACGCACCTGAACTTAGCTATTCAGAAATTTATCCAAAAGCAATCACAAACTCGTACTACTATACTGCAGCTGCAAGGAAAAATACCGTAGGTCGTAAGTAGGTAAAATTTCACTTTTCGCCACTATGAGAACTAGAAAAAATAACGCATATTTCACTCTTGGTTTCATGTCTCTACGTATATTTTTGGTGAAATTAAAAAAATTAGAAATTACACTTACGGTAAAATGTATCACCCGTTGCAAGGAAAACTACCGTAGGTTGCCGGTTGCAAGGAAAACTAGCGCAGGTCCCTGACCTACGCTACTTTTCTCTGCAATGGTCCAAACCTACGGTACTTTTCTCTGCAACGGTGAAAACCTACGGGATTTTTCTCTGCAACGCACCGCACACCAGA
>JAUUEB010492626.1:0-10632 GCA_032362205.1 Clione limacina | reverse complement strand
GGATTTGTTGTGAACATAATGATAAAAGGTTGTGCGATTGGGATTACATGTTATACTAGGTCGTCAAATACTTCAACCCTATTCGCACCTAACTGAAAGAGAAAGTTAGCTAGACATAACAGTTGTTGATCACATTGATTTATATTTATTTGGGGGTGGGGGTGGGTGGAGGAGAGAGGTTTCTCTTCACTCGCCCCAACCCAGCCCATGGTGACTCAATCGGACTTTGTACACACAATCGTTGCCGGGTCGATTACAAAAACATAATCATTGCACAATTTTTATTTTGGACCAGTTTACCCTGGTTGACCAAATCTTATCATTGATTATGTCAATTTTTAAATCGGAATATCTTAATGTCCGTGTGTTTACGCGACGAGATGAATCAGATATAACCACTCTTGAATGAGAAATATTGCTCAAAGGTGCAACTAACTTTTTAACTTTGAAGTGCAGACTAGCGTTTTAAATCAGTAAAATGGCGCTTTTAAAGTAAACTTATATGATACACAATAATAAATAGTAGAAAATAATAATTAAAATACCTTAGATAAAGCGTAACTGCACTGCAATACCAACTGTTTGTATCGATTGAATCCGAATAATTTGGTTTATCCATAAAAGGGCTACATACATGCATGAATAAAAACCCGTTCAGTCCTATTATGTAGATAAAACAGATGCTCTTTTATTGTTTATCGCAGATCCTTAGACCTAGAACTGTCAGGGGCTTTGGCATTGAGATCGACCATATATTTATTTATTTTATTCATTTTGGGTTTCCTGGAGAATAGTTATCCCGGGGCGATTAACTGATTACAACTAGGCTGATATATCAATGTAAATCAATGTGAAAATCATCTTTCGTCATTATTATACTCTTTATTTTGATGTCTTTCGCTGATGAATACTACTAAATACTACTAAATCACACTATTTGACTTTTATTCTATAATATATTATCATATTATGTTTATTTTACTTTTTGTTCAACTTTTTTCTGTTGATAACCTGATCCTATTTGTTTCGATTATTTACAAAAAATGCATTGTCGGACTATTTCCGGTTTCAAGTAAACAAGATACAAATAATATATTGATTTTTAAACCTCAAAAGTCAGAAAATCGTTATACTTTTGCTTGCATTAAAAAAACAGCCACCTAAGTTGATAAAACATTCACACATTTATTTATTTAAAGTTTAATTTAAAAGCATCTTTGAACTATTGAAAGTCATAATAATGTGACAAACTGCCGCAAGTAAGTGAAACGGAAGTCGTCATTCCACCGTCGATTAAGTCGATTTTTTTAAACTACAGCGCCAAGCGTGATGAGGTTATTCAGACGCTCCTGGCAATCCAAGTAGCTTTAGTACAGTACATTTGCAATGTCTTTCTTTTTTAAATAGGCAAATTATACTTAATATTTCTAAGCATGATATAAATTGTGTCTGAAAAGTTTATCAATAACAAACAAACCAAATATAAAGACTGTCAACAATGAAAATTATAAGAGTCAAAAACGTTTTCATAATAATTATGTTGCCAGGTTTCACCAGCGACAGGACAAACGAAGTTAGAAAGCCACAACAGGAACGGCTAATTGTGTTGCAATGTTGTCGATGTTTTAGCACGACATTTTCATCAATAATCACGTTATTAACCAAGACTTTTTGGGCCATTTGTTTGAAATATCTTACAGCTCTATGATGCAAAGCCCTAGATTAATGCCTCTGTTTGTATTTCTTCGCACAGACAATAATGGACTTTCAGTATGCTTAAAACCTAATACACTTTGCACGCAACATCTTTGTATGATTATTAATGAAGATGAATACATTTTATTTTCTAAAGAAAAAGAAGACATGGAATGTATTTGCCTTGCAATAATTGTTGGCATGATGAGAAATGTTCAGAATCAAAATGTATTTGATATTGAAGTAATCGACAGTATCATATTGATGGTACATATCGCAATTAATACTCAATTAATGCTTTTTGTACCATTACAATACATTCACGGCGTCAAGCTACTCAGCTCCTCAGCTCCTCAGCTTGAAGACAATTGAGACAAAACATAATGATTTAAGTGAAATAATTTGTAACATATCATTCTTATAGTAATGGGAAACAAAAAGACTGAAAAAAAGACAAGTTTCAAGCACTGTCGAATGATTATTAAGGCTATAATAAAGGTAATAATGCTACTCATTATGTAATTCGTCATTCTTTTATGTTTTGAAAATATAAATCCAATTAATACGTAAGATTTAATGCAAATACTTTTTCTCTCATCAAGCATTTTTTAAACTAATGTGGCTAGAAATGCTTCACATTAAGTTATTTTATTTCTAAAGGAAAAACCTTAGGCTATCGAAACACTTTTCGCCCTTGAAGGATTCGTGTGAAGGTCTTCTTACTATCAAATACGGCAGTTTTCTCAAAAATCCAAACCCATACAATAATTAATATTATTTCACGTCTGGTGCCTCTTCTAACATGAATCTCCTTGTTTATTCTGATTTTTTTTAAAGGTTAAAATAAATGTCTAAATATTAGGACGAAACCGAAAATAGTACTGCAGTGATGGTAGACCGAAGACATTGGAACAGTAGATTGTAACTATGTGAATTGTTATGTTTTTATGGGCTCTATGTAATGTTGCATTTTCAAAAGAGGGCAATGTAACTGTCAGGCATTAATTGCACATACAAAAATTGAATATCAATAGCACAGAGAGGGACAAAAAAGGATACCAAGTGTCTGTCATAATCCGGGGTGCAGGAATGACCTCTGTTAAATCAAATCAAGGTGTGACCACTGAACTTATTTAAGACAGGTGGTGTAATGAAATAATCCGAGGTCAAAGACGTCTGTCAACCAAGCCCTTGGGGTAATTAGACAGTCGAGGCGATGGTTAGAAGACACGGTATTGGCGATTTCGTCTTGAATTGTGCTGATATACCTCCGATTTCAATCATTTTCTATAGTATATTGGATAACAGTTTTCAAAAGGACTCAAACACCAGAGGAACCATTATGTTGCTATGTTACGTCAACGAAGTAGGCAAATCCCTACTAACAAGTCAAGTTTTACCCATTTTTCAGCCACCCATCTAAATACTGCGGCTTGCCTTCCGGCTGAATGTCTCGACCCGTCAGCGTCTTTAGATTTAATTCAAAACTATTTTGACGAAACCGGTAAATGTGGATTGAAGCTGCAAATGCAGTCAACATGGAACAAATTTTATTCTAACAGAATTGAAATCTACTGTGACAGCTGCCTGAATTCAACCCACTTAGATTGTCTAAGACTTAAAACCTATTCAAAAATCAAGATTCTGTTTTTTTTCTGGTTGCAAAGTGTGAGATGGTTTAAAAATGTACATAATATTATACCTTTCTTGTTTTAAGACACATAAGTAAGTTCTATAATTATCCTGTCTAATGAAGATGTCTAAATTCTCAATTTACACCTCTGACTTAGCTAATAAACATGACATACTTATATCAATGAACTGTTTGATTAAGCTATTTCTACTACACATAGATGATTCTGTGTAATTTACATGCCAGTCGATTTCGTCAACTAGGCTAAATCCACTGTCCAGTGGATTAAGTCACCTAAGCTAAATCCAGTGTCCACTGGATTTAGCCTGGTTGGCTTAATCCACTGTCCAGTGGATTTAGCTACGTCCTTTATGTATATTTGTTAAAAGACCTTTTTTAACCGGACCAAATCACCCAATGATTACTTTCCTGATCAATGTGTTCTCCACGTTTTTGCATTATAACATGGGAAATAATACTCTTTGTTGGTTTAAATTATTTTCATTTTCTTCATCCCAGTGTTATCTTCAATACGTTATGGCTCATTGTATTTCTCAACTTCAGTTTATCAATCTGAAAATCTTGTTCAAGGCTCTTTTCGAATGAAATATCTATTGACATTTTGAGCTGTGACGTAACTTCCCTTGCTAACCTCCTCTAGAAATGACATTTTCAATGTCGTTCAGCTTTCTATTTCTTGTGTTTGTTGGTGAATTATAGACAGCTGCATATGATATCCCAACGGATGTTCGTTAGTATCGGTATTAAATGTTTCCATCCTTTTTAAAACCATGCAAGAAGCTTTGCAACTTTCAATTATATTCTTGTATATTCTTGTGTACGTCTTTCCCTTTTAGCTAAGGAAATGTGATTCTACATGAGAAATATGAAATAGTTGCTTGCTTATTTTATTAATAGCTTTGTAAGCACTGATGGAAAAGGAAAGGAACAATACAAAAAAAGTTTTCCTGGCGCCTGCTTTCAAATTTCCCATAATCGATTCGAAGCTTTTTTTTTGTTGAAACACTGGTTTCAAAAGAACTACAGCTTACAAATTAGTTTTAAACGCCTAAGGATTTTCATTTTATTTCTATAAATTAAAGAAAACGGCCTCAGAACGGCTCAAAGAGGCATCAACCTTCAGCAGATAGTTAGCTCAAGATGTTTCGGGGAATAATGATCTGTACACCATATTGAAGACTTCTTGCTCGGATAATAAAAAGTCTATGGTAGTCCCTGTTTATAACAATTACTAACACAGTGCCATGCGTTTTGCTTTACTCTAGGCTAAATTGGCTTAACCTGAGTTGGTAGCAGACGAATAAAAAAACAACTAATAAAGCAAAACAATATTATTTGTAAAGGCTATCATTTCTTTGGCAAACATTTAATTCAAAGTAGTCTACGCCCACTTGACCATCATCGGATCATCATGTGATCAATCTCAATACAAATACCTTGTTACTGTGTCAGAAAAGACTGTGACCTTAACTGTGGAAAAAAACCAATCCCTATATGTCGACTGTTAATCCTCAAGGATCGGAATTAATCCCAAATAATCCCTAAGCATGTATTGGGGCCAGAAGCTTAACACTTTCCAATTGTAGAGAAGTTTTTCAATACCAATCATTGATGGATCACTAAGCTTGGGATCCCTGTCAAGAACAGAAGCAAATAAAAGACCCAAATGTGACAATGTTTTTTTCTAATATTACAAATCTGAATACTTAAAAATGGAATGAATGAGTAGCTCAAACTCGGCTTGTGTAAAGTTATTCAGGGGTGTATTGTTATTTTAGAGTCGATATTTTATGTGAAGACTTCCCAACTTTTATAACAATTTCACTTAGCCGACACACGATGTGTGTGAAAGCAAATCTAATGAAATCCTATTTCAAGCTTATTTCTTTTACCTTTTCTGCGTTTTGGTGCTTGTCAGACAACTAAAGACAACGGCCACATAACATTTTTTCCACAGGCACCTGTGTACATATGCTTCGATCAAAAGCATCAATATAATATGCAACAAATAAGAACTATAATTTTTGAATAAGCTAAGCTGCTCCATGTAAGTGCTTCATACTGAAAATCTTATCCGAAGAACGATAGTTCAATTCTCTGTAATTCGTATTTTTACAAACTGTTTTTTTCATGATTCAATGCCAATATTTCAATATTAGTGGCCATGCTTAGCATGACAGTGGTAGTATATGACGCTATCAAGGAACAGTGACTACGTGGCTTGGGAAAGAATTGATTGAATTGTAAATTCGTGACAGTTTTGGAGTTAACGTGTAGTCTGTTAAGTCTATGATTGTTTTCTTACATGAAACCATTAATATCAATTACCGTCAACATCCTAGATGTATTTACAAGATATATGTCATGTTCCGTAGACAGGATGAACAGTTATTCAACATCACTCTAAAACAATAGCAGTATTTTTTTTCTGGGCAGTTACTTCGGTTAATAAACAGCTCAAGCGTATTCCGTAGCGACAAATCATGACAATAATAAACAAGTCACATTATCGAATCAAGAAAGACACGAAGGAATAATTTAAAGGGGGATGAACAAGAAGATAGGAAGTTGAATAATCGGCGAACTGATACTGAACTCAACAATTCACATCAGAGGAATCGGAAATGAAGACATCGATTTGGTGACAGGCCTCAACTTGAGACACCTTTCGACCGTACGCGTCTGTGAAGGGCATATTTTTTATTGAGTTGGTAAATAATTTTAGGGAAATAGATAGGATGAGAATGACAAAATCAACGAAACATCCATAACTCTTATATAGTTGATTTAAAAGACACACAACTACAGCTTTAGTCCAATGCTTGATTATGATATGAATAAGTGTAAGTGATTACAGATTTAAATAGTGATAAGTTAATCCATTCCTGTCTGTGTACACGAAAAAATTTCTGTATGTTCTGAAATGAGTATAATGACATCTACAACAAATTCTACAAATATGTCAAAGTTGTTTGGGTATGAACGCTCGCTTCGTATATTGGAGACATTGATCTAGAATATAGGCTTACAGGCTATTTATTGGCGGGGCAGTATGAATGACGGCAACATGATACACACTGCTATGGCTTAAAGAGGTTGCAAAATACCGTATGTCTGGGTAAGCCTTTTTAATAAGTAAGATGCCACTATTAAAAGGCACCGATGTGATATAAAGAATAGTAAAATGCAAAATTCATTATAATCACAAACCTTGAAATATACATATTTACACAAATTGTTGAACTGCACATCTTGGTATATAAGCAAACAAAATCCAAATTTGTTTTCACTTGAGTAATTATTATGGGGTTTATCGATAAAAAGTATAAATAAGTGCACAGACAAAAATTAACATATGTTCTGCCCTAATTTTTAGATACATTTCATGGCCTTTTATTGTTAATTTTGGGCTAATAGTTTGACCTAGAACTAAGAATCGACTCTGACATTTAGAATAAAAAACATATGTTCTATTTTTCATTGGAGGCTCCCATGAGGATTAGTTTTTTGGAGTTGGTGAACTGTTTAAGACTAGACAAAAATAGAAATGTAAATCAATATGAAAATCTTAATACTCTTCATCATTTATTAACTCTTATTTTCATTAAGACATCTTGCGCTGAGAATGACTATTTTTTCTGCTTTTTTATATACTATTTTATTTCATTTTTATCGATTTCTGTTCTACCTTTTGTTTTACGATTCATTTCGATTGTTGTGTCTTTAGTAATAGCTTGATCCTCGTTTTCGATTTACAAATAACTAGTTTGTAGGACTAATTTGGGCTTGAAGTGCACCTGATTAAACTGATATTTTTATATTCAACCCTCAATGGGCCATACATCGTAGAGAAAAGTAAAAACGTAACTTTTTTTCGGGATTTGCTAAAAGAGCTAACACACTTTGACACATTCACTCCAGTTGCATTTTAAATTACCTTTAGACAATCGCAAGTCATAATCATGTGATAAATTGCGTGCGCTGTTTTGTCTACTAACATGTTGACTATGAAAATATTGAATATTTGGAGCAAAGGTCAGCAAAAAAAGGATCAAACAGTTTCCTTATTTCACATAAGCATAGTCAATGTATATATCGATGATAAGTGATATTTTTCGCTGAACTTAAGTTGACAAACCGTTAGGGGAATCAGACACAAAAGCAAATTAGTGTTTTGGTTGTGTCTTTGATCAAACCGGTGATAGTTTAAAGATTACGAAAAATCACATCTTTTTTAATGAAGTATGCTTTTGAATGATTAAATATTATTTCGTTTCCCAGGATCTCAAATTGAGATTTTAAATCTTTAGATACAGTTTAAATTGTAATTTGAATAAGAAACTAGTCAAGAATTGCCCAAAATCGTATGCAGCCTTTTATTTGGCACGCAAGGTATATTCGTGGTGTTGTTTTGATTTCAAGATGGCGTCGCGAACTCTCGCAACCTCTCGCTTGTAAACAGCGCGAATATGAGGTATTTGAGAAGTCAAACTCCACTTGACATCGTAGAACTTTCTATTCTACAACTTATTAAAAAATATAACTAGGTTTTTGAGGGATTCGAACCCATGATATTCTGTATGAAAGACACATGCTTTATCCATTACACTACAGAACCGGATGATAAGTGACGTTAAAAATAAGTATACATTATATACCAGTTCGTTACACAAAATAGATATAACAACACCGCAATTTTTCCTATCCGGCGTCGCTGACGCGCTTAGATCATTTGGCGACGTGAATACACTTTCCGAATATGAATTATGAATACACTCTCCGGATGCGTATACACTCTCAATTGGTCAATTCGGACCCATAACTTGTGAACTAATGTTCAAGGTGTGAACAAATTGCACATTATCATCGCCTCGACGACACAACTGACCTTGCATGTAAATTATTTTCTTGAGACTGCGTAATCCGTGTTCATGGTGTCCTGGGGATCAAACACATTGTAGGACGTGTAATTTTTGCAAGTGTTGCAATGCCGCGGGGTAGACCCAGTTTACCCAGATTGACTAAGTTTGCAAACAATGCCGACTGGATTATTTAGAAAAGTAAAACCTCACTTGCCTAAGTAGAATCTCCCTTTCTACAACTAATAATAAAAATGAAATGAGACTCGAGCAGGATTCGAACTAGGGACCTTTGGATTAACAATCCTACATGCTAACCCTTACACCATATACTCCGATGAACATGGTAGTTGGAAAAAAGCTTTTTGAAATATAGCTGTTTAGAAAAGTTGCATTGCAGTAAGCATTACACCAAAACGAAGTTTGTATAACCAGTTTTGGCGCATTACTTTCGTATCAACCAAGAAAATCTGAGTTTTGAAGTGTGTAGTGGTGTATAGCGGTGTGTAACTCTGCGGCATTCCAATATTTGCGCAATTTTCAGGGTGGGTAAACGCATACGGTAGCTAGACGTCCTATTTATATTCAGTGTAATTGTTTCTGTGTTTTTGTCTTCTAATCTATATTATTTATTTTTCATTCGGCAAATTTATGATTTTTAGAGTATTAAACTCAATCATAAAGAGTATGTTTTGAACTGAATTATTTAAAAAAAGCGCAGTAAAACCGTTTTTAACATTTTATCATTCAGATTGTTTTTAAATCTATCCGATAAAGAATGGGAATAGCTCAAAATGATCAAAGATGTCTTTCATGGATAAACCTGCTTTGTGCATAGCTCACGCAACCAATCCAGATTTTAGACATCTGATTTTTGTTTGTGAGAGAAGTAGTCACGAAATAATGACGTCAGAAGGAATTGTTAGACCTGCAGTATTCAGTATTCTCTGACATTTTGGTTAATTAGGAATAATCGCCTTTACGTTCCGTGCATATTGTGTAACGTTACATTGTTTACTTTATATTTTCCCTTCAGTGGCAGTCACGTAGACAAGGGTTGCCGTAGCCCCCCCCCCCCAATTTTGAGATCCAGAATGCTTCAGATTTGCAGCATTTATATGTCATCTAAAAATATCATTAATTTGATAATAACCAAGGTCCTCTTTTAAAATGCTGGATAAGCGCCTGTTATGTTATATGCTAATGTATTGTCTAAAGAGTTAATAACAAACCCTGTGTTTGACTCTGAATAGTAAAAACCAAAAGGCAGTGTGCAGTCGCTCCCGCTGCCTCCGCTGTTTCTGGCGCCCCCGTGTATTGTTTCAAGCACTTTTACATTTACCCTGCTGCTCATTTGTTTTCTTTGGAAAAAAGATTTGTTATGATTGTTTATATGGGAAAGAGTTGGTCCTTGCGATTTGCTGTATGCTACGAAGGACGTGCATGTCGAAAGAAAAGGAATCATCGTATTTATTGATAGGTGAGTTCTATTCAATGAATGAACGAAAAAGAAATATTGTTCTTCTTGATCAGTGAGTTCAATTCAATGAACAAAAGAAAAAAAAACATTGTTTTATTAATCAGTGAATTTTATTCAATGAATGAACGAAAAAGAAACATTCTTTTTATCGTTAAGTGAGTTATTTTCAATGTATGAACGAAAAAGAAACATTCTTTGTAATGAATGAACGAAGAAGAAACATTCTTTTTATCGTTCAGTGAGCTCTATTTAATGAACGAACGAGAAAATCGTCGTTTTTACTAATCAGTTCTATTTAATGAATGGAATCGTTCATACCATAGATATGTACTTACATAATTCTCAAGTCTATCATCTCTGTCATCAATAGAAAGAGAATTTTCCCTGTTTTTAAATAAGATATTTTTCACTCTAATCCTGTTTAAGGTCATCATCCTTCTATTTTACTAACGTTTTATCAGATTTTTACTATTAAAAGTCACCTTCCTTCTATTTTATCAACGTTATCATGTTATTACTCTAATCCTATTAAAAGTCAACACCCTTCTTTTTTACCAACGTTTTATAAGGGTTATTACTGTAATACTATTAAAAGTCACGATCCTTCAATTTTACTAACGTTTTATCATGTTATTATTAGGATCCTTTTAAAGGTCACCATCCTTTTATTTTTCTAAAGTTGTTCAGGTTCCTACTCTCATCCTATAAGAAGTCACCATCATTCTTTAAAAAAAATGTTTCCTCCTTTTATTGGGATTAATGGCCTTTAAAAGTCGTGCATGGTGTTTAACGCAACCTTGTTATTTTATATTTGCTCTTCAGTGGTATGCTAATGTACCGTCTCTAATCCTATCAAATGTCACTATTCTTCTATTTTACAACCGTGGTATGAGCAGTGTTTGAGCCGAGTAGTTGGGTGAGTACTCGGGTGGAGTAGAAGTAGT
>JAUUEB010492615.1:0-10632 GCA_032362205.1 Clione limacina | reverse complement strand
AAGAATTCTGCTGGTCTATGAACATTCAAAGGTGTATTCAAAAAATGAGAGCATTGCTACTGATAGTTTTCGAGAAACCTGGCTTTGATTGAGGGCATGAGTTATGGAACGGACTATATATAAACCAAAACACGTCCTTTGACTTAATGAACCAAGGTTATGAGTAAAAAAAAAGATATTTTCTCAGCCAACCGAGCATTCAAGACGTCTCAATGATCTCTTGATCTGACCAACTCAAGGTCGATAGACGACTTGTCAAATCAAATGAGATTACACAAGAATCAAACATGACTGGTAGCCCAGACGTTATTATATTTATATTTAGGTTATCCCACCAAGACAAAAGCTAATTTGGTTGACATTGATTTCCGGTTTGTTTGAAAAATATTGCTTCTTCCAACGCGCACGTCTGGAGGCAAAACTTAAACATAACAATACTTTTCTAACTGTAAATATTGAAGCCCATTGCTCGAAAAACTTCAAAAGACAATAAAGATTCCAATCAGTTTAAGTCAGTTTGAATCTTAAAACAAGTGCAGAACTGTTTTTCAAAGAAGAGCCGAAACGCGAACTCTGAATCATTTTCGCGAACGATTCTTAAGTGCAGTATATCTCATTGATCATCGGGTTGATTCAGCTTTTACATAAATTTCGTTGATAAGTTTTTGTATGTACAGCAGTTGTCTAACGCTTTATAGAGCTATTTATTTTTACCATGACGCATGTCATCTCTATCTTCCATTTTCCCTTTCTTTAACTGTCTCGCTCGTGACTATCAAAGACAAGCTATCGCTATTCACAATTACCCTTTTTCTAAATGTCATTATTTTATTCATGTTTTTAAATCAGTTTCTCGCAAATGATTTGTTACATTTTAAAGTGTATATGTCAATCATTACTAAAAACAATTAATCCAAACTCATGTTATTGAATTTTCAAATTTTCCAAAGCCATCAGTACATTAAAACTCCGAGATGTGAGCTCTCACATCAGACGATGTCTCAAGATATTAGAATGTCGTGTCTATATTTACCGATAGCAGTAACCCTGTTCAATCGAATCATATCCTTTAACGAACCCAGCATTTATATTTCTTATTTTCTTACTTTATTTGATTGCAGACTACTTTGTTGAATTAGCTAAATTCTGAGTTTCAAGGTCCTTCCTATATTACGTCTCTTAGTGGATCGTTTTCCCCTTGCTGCTCTTAAGTGTCTCTACTTTTTACAGACGTATATTATCCCTCTACCCTATGGTGTTTCTCTTTAATCCGTGTCTGGCTGGGTTATGTGGGATTTTACCATATGGCGACATTTCAGTTCAATCATAAAACTTTCATCTATTACGTGTTGCTCGTATTTCTAGAAAGGAACGAATCTCACTGTCTGTTAGCCTTCCTGTAATGAATAGCCTACACAATCCTTGGTCTTAGGCCTAGTCACGTTTCCCATATAATAATATGTCCCTTATATTGTTGTTTTTCTACCTCTTATGCTGCAGCCCTGGTGTCTCGTATTCCAGCGTGTGCGTGTGTCCGTCTTTCATTTAGGAATTAAAAAAAGATTACTAATAGCAATCTTTGAGGTCGGGAAACAACAGCCAAGAAATCAGTCATCTTGAAAGGTCGGATAAGACTGAAACGTTTGACTCACCATGAAGGTAATTCAAAGATTTCATATTCGTTGTATGTAGATAACCAGTAGTCTCAATAAGATTGAGAAAGAAAATTCATCAAAACAAATCTTATTTGGGGTCATCAAGTTCCTCCTTGAAGCTTGATATGATCGATAGGCTTTGTTTATGAATTTTGGGACCCCTTTAGCATAAATGTCGTGTAGTTCGACTCTTGGTGTATGAACAGTTTCCTGTTGTTAGGTTTCCTGTAGGATGCGTACGTTCCCCTTTCCAGGTCTAGGGTCAAGAAGTTCAAGATATTCTTGTTGGGCCGCCCGATCGTGATTTTAAAGTTCTTCCTAATAAGTTGGTTGACTTAAACAGCTGGTAGAATTCCGTGTCTATCATCTCAGTAAGACTTAAATTGCCAATTTTTCATCGATGTACAGTTCGAATTTCAGATCCGGAATTGGGATATTTATTTATTTCAGTAGGAATTACCAAACAAGTTCGCATACCTTTGCTCCGAGTAAGGCATCTACTGTGACGTCGAAGTTGCAATTGTTTTGTCAATGGTATGTCTTCTTCATCTCTGCTGTTGTGTGCTGTGCTGATGAGAAGGGATTTCCTGGCATGATCAATAATCTGCCTAGCTTCCTACCTTGTTTGCTCTTTTGACTGGGTGGTTGCGTATTTTAAAGTTTATTCAGCTTTAGCTGTGCCGTTTTGGAATAATTCAGATGGTCCTCGTGACTTCCCTAACCGCGAAGTCACGACATAAATATCATGACGCAGCAGTATATGCTAGATTCATACACTAATTCCAATGTTAGTTTTGAAATCTGACTCATGTGTAACATGTTGGTAGCTTTGACAGCTGGAAACTGTCATGAGGGATCAAGGAATATCAAACCCGATGTTATATTATTCCAGTGGCACGACCCCACATTTTTTAAGAAGCTAGCTAGGCCTGAAGGCGTTCATTTTTTGCAATTTTCAATAGTCCAAAGTAGGATGAAATGTAGCCAACGATATACAAAGCTGAATATACTGTAGAACATTGAAAATATACAAAGCAGTAATTTAAATACCAACTATAGCAGTTAATTACGGATATTACAAGAGTTCTGTATTTCTGTAATTTAATGGGTGCAGGGGTCAGTTCAAAGCTGTAAAAAATCCATACTAGCGGCCTACAGGGCTAATTGTCAACCATACACTTAGGACTATTGAAAAATGCAAAGAAATTATTGCTTTCAGACAAAACAAAGTATTGGGTCGTGACACTTTACTATATGTACACAATGGTTGTTCATTTGGTCACGAAAAATCAAATGTGAACAACAACTATGCAACCAATGCACAATATTGGGGTATACCTGTCTGAGATGACAGATCGTTGATGACCACCGTTTTGGTTTCTAGCATTATACATTTTACATTATACATAGTTTACTGGAATGAGTATCAAGCGAATAGTATAACAATTATTTCTGTAAGAATTAGTTCACAGGAGGGTCACACAGCGATCATTGAAGTTATTTGTCACTTCATAAGACTTTTGTAACATCAGGTTTTCATAGTGTTTTTGAAAAACAAGTTGCAAGTGAATCCTTCACGTATTTTATCATCTTTTATTTCATAATTGATATATTGAGGCAGATTTCAATGTAGTTGCGTAGACGATGCTGAAGCAGGAAAACAAGAACAATTTGGGAAGAAAAAAGAAGGAAACTTTGTCTTTCTTATTTCAAAGATATACTTTTTGTACTTGTGTTTATAGTTTTACCAATAATAGTGATTTCAATTGAGATTCTTCTCTATATTGACGTCATCTGACAATGATGTATTTAAACATTCTGTAAGTTGATCCAACATTGCACAATAGTTTCCTTCATTTTCTATTTATGTGGCCGTCCTTGCTGTGCTGAAATTGAAGGCGGGTGTTCTAGATTTGCATCATTCAAATAAATTTCAAAATGTTCGAGTAGGGGGAGCCACATCCGGCCCAATTCGAAAGTCTTAATATGCGTTTCTATTATATGTATGTAAGACGCAAGCTTGCGCCAGTGCCAATCTAAAAAAATCATAAATAGCATGAAATAACTGAAAATTATTAAATCTCTTTGGGCGTTCGGTATCTATAGAAAATAATATCTAGTTATTCTTTATCTGTACAGACATGAGATGTGTTTTTGAAGCGCGGCACGTCTAATGTTGACGATAAAATCGATGTCTTCTCCGATAACATTTCTTTCTGAACAACCCAAGAGACTGTCGCAAAATTAATCCTGAACACTCACTGTCCCATACTAACAGCTAAAATGTCTTTGTGGCTTAGATGCAATAACTATAATATTAATACACGTCTGTCAAGTTTGTGTTTATTGTTGAAATCAGTTCAGCTTTTACGTTTTAGTGCTCACAATATTGATCTTCATCGGAAACACGGACATTTTGTCTTAATCAGCTTAGCAGACAATAATGCACCATGAACGTAATTTCTTACTTGCTTTTGAAACCCTCACATCATTTTGATTTTTATCACAATATTTAAATTTATTGAAAATTTGGTTGATGAACGCAGCACTTCATTGGTTTAAAAATGAACATACATAGCCTTTTGAAAGCGAGCTACCAGCTAACCTGCTTATATTAGACAAGTAATGATATTTATTATATTGGTTGTGTTAAGGTAACTGTAATGTCAGACCCTATATTACTGTGATGTTATACGGTTAAATAATAAAAACAAATTCAGACACATCAGTAGACATTGGAACTTTCGGGTTAAAAGATGACTCACCAAAATTCGTCGGTTCTTTTCCTGTTATGTCCATAAACAAAAGTTATTCTTTGTATAGGGTGGATACAAACGTTAAAATAGAGACAACGCCAAGTTTTATTTTGTTTATTTAGTTTAGTAGCACAAATAAATTTCAAAGTCAATAATTTTTCTTTACTGATTTTTTTCTTCTTTCTCGTTTGCCTTTGAATTGTGTAATTATGGCTTTGTAAGAATATGTAGCGTAGCACCCTAATCGATTTATTGAGGGAGCGTAGCGACCCGAAGTTTAATTGTCTATATATTTCTTCATATATACATACACATATCATAATCTTGGCCATAGCAATGAGATTAAAAAAGCCTCACAATACTCTCTTACATTCAATTCTTTACTTTACATTAGATCGTGAACGGTTTTTTTAAATTTACACTCACATACACAAAGAGCTAACTAAAAAAGAAAACAAACATGAATGTTTGTTTTCATCGTGTTATATTCTATACAATTGTTAACATATATAATCGTCATGTTTCAAATTAAGTATGCATAGAAGTATTTTGAAAGGCGTTGCATCTGTGTATTTCACAAGTAGTTTCACATAAATGTACTTATACGTTGCTCCACGTAGAAATACGAGGTCATCATACCCCATCTAACTAAAATCGTATGCTTTACAACTCGCGTGTGAAGTTATAACAAGCATGTGGTCAATTAACCTACATCAGCTAAGGTGGCATTTAGAAAAGAAGTGATCTAATTATATTAACAGTTGCAGTCAGTTCAACCCTACGATATTCTGAGCCGCAACATGCATGTTGAATCTTAATGAACACGTAGGGATCCAGTGCTCATTTATAAGTTATACTAGGAACGTATGTTGGTCTCCGTTTAAAAGGCATATGGTACATCTTCTGGCACCAGTCTTGCATTAACATCTCTCAGTATAGTCAATACGTTGTGTGCTGCAACATCTCTAACAAATGTGTGCAAGAATAAGAATATTATGAAAAGTGTTTGATGTGATTGATTTTGGTCTAATTATTACCAAACTCTAGAGATTTACATGTTTGTAATAACTGAAAACATAAAATCAGTGATATTAAAGGCATTCGGTCAATACCCTAGAAATCAAGAGGGGTTTACTTCATCAACAGATTATTCAGGTAAACCAATTGAAACGCATACTGCTTGAAGTGTTTTATTGTTCGCCCGCTATCTTCTCGGACGGAATCAACTTGGCTAAGAGCAAATTAAGAGGAATTATCCTGCGTTAGCAACTGCTTTACACTCTCATGTTCGGACATCGTGGTGCATTCACCAAGAGGCGGCGGAGCTATCCGACTTCAGAAGGTAATCTGATATCTATACTGCCAGAGTTACAGTTGACAAAATACTGCATCATATAGTCGAGTGCAGTTAGGGTTTGACCATGAAAAAGGCAAGAAACTGTTTTATGGTGGGTTTGTGTACAATGGGGATATCTTAATAACAGAAAAAAGTTTACCAAAATCTGATTTGCGGAAGGAGGTCGAATAAGGGAATTAAGATTTGCATATGTTAATATATATATAGCCATTAGAAAGCCTCTAAGAGTCAAAACCCTTACATATACAAGTATCTAGAAAAACAGGTACCATGGTTGTGGGAATGTATGCATTTTTATATCTAAAAGATTAAAAGATGTGCTTTCATGGTAAATATGTTACAATATTCAAATAGCCTTTTAATTAAAAAAACAGGTCAAAATTTGCATATTTCATAGTTTATGGTAGTTTGAAAATGCTATTTTGACCTTGAAAATGACCTTTATCTTTTAATTTGACCTTTCCAATGAATTTGCACATTCATGGACACTTTTTCAAAATTCTTATTGTAATTGCGTTTTTTACACTTTTACACTGCTATGCATATATCATAATATATTTTTCTAGATACTTGTATATGTAAGGGCTTGACTATTAGAGGTATTTCTAATGGCTTTATTTAGTAAAATATGCAAATTTTAAAACCCTTATTTGACTTCTTCCTAAGATCAGATTTTGGTTAACTTTTTCTTTGTTATTCAGTACACCCTATAGTACCCAAAACTCCCAAAAGCAGTTTCTTGTAATTTGTTCAGGGTCAAGCTATGTCATATCTATACAAGAATACTACAATTCAGGCCCATATAAAGCTTTATCGAGCAGTTTACTTTTGCCCTATACATTTTTACGTCTATAAATGATTATAATTCTGAAACTTGTTGAAACAAAAGTTCGTTCTTTTCATTTTAAAATGCAATATCCTCAAAATAAACATGGAAAGGTAAATATGAATACCATTTTTAGCGGATGTTGAAGACAAACTGTCAAAACTCCTAGTAATTTAATTTCCTAGGAAAGCTTGACAAATCGATGAAAATCTAAATCTTATGTCAAGCCTAGCCAAACTTAAACACAAATAAGTAATGTATTTTAACCTTACAATTTGTTTTACTTGAGGAGACTTGTTGGCCTAGGGGGTTCTTTGATGAATGAGAGGGCCTAGATTCGAATCCCGCGAGTTTTGCATGTTTGCTGCCAATGTTCACTAGGCTGCAAACGGATGTTATGTAAGACTCGGCTTCATTTAATATTCCCTCATATGTTGCGAATGGCTTTAAACACTTAAGCTCAATGACTTACTAACTCACTAACTCACTCACTCACTCACTGAATCACTCGCTCACTCACTCATCCAATTTTTCACTCATTACTCACTCACTGACTGTTTTACCATCGTTCTCAATTTATGTGTCCAGGTGGACCAGCTGAGCCAAGTTGACGCATCTAACAACTAATATATTGAATTTTCAAAAAAGTCGTATCTCATTGTTCAGGTATATTACAAAGCATAACTCGACAAGTCGAATCAGATTAAATCATGGAGTAAAATGCGTTCTCAATTGGGTACTTTTACATAAAAAGTGATGTATAGTAATATGTAAAAAAAATTGCCAAATCGCTGGTAATTGCTGTGCTTTTTTAGGAACATTAAATCAAGCTTAATATTTATAGGTTCACAACAGTGATCAGAGTTTGCAAAAGATGTTACGGCAAATTGACTCCTACAAGGGAACATGAAACTGAATAGCTACTCAATACAATTGAATACTAATTGAATCTTAACTTTTTTTTAAAACGTGATCACAGTTAACAGCTTAATTAACAAGTATCAAAAATCGCTTGGATAGAATATTTTTTTGGATGTACCAACCATCCAAGACAGGCTACAGGATTGTTCTCTTCCTCACAGATCTTTCCATCCCCACATCTTAATTATTTCAAATTCCGATTTCATGACATACAATATCCTTCAATGGCAATGACGTGATTGTTTGCAATCCCTGGTCAAGTCTTCAATCTTAAAACTGTGACGTGTAATGTTGGAAAAAGTGAAAAACAAATTGAAAACGACAGAGATCCGTCCTTCCTCTAATCTCAGACTGTGTTGAATTATTCTCTAGAGCTGCGTTCAAATATCATTATTCCCCATAATTGCCATGCGCGACTCCTTTACTGGATTTTTGTTTTCCGCTTTAACTATTTTTGGCTTTTTGGGGAAATAATTATAAAAGCAATTCTTGCAGTATTCGTATTGCCTCGTCAACACAAGCTAGATGATGAACTTTAACATAATGCCAATTTATCAAAAAGAGGAACTGATTATTTTCACGTTATTAAATGGATTAATGAAAATATATTTGAAAAATAAATGTGTGTTTATTACTGCTTCTAAATAACGTATAAATATCGCATGCAAAAAGGCCAAGGTTCAAACCCGGCCAATTAAGCAATGGTGTGTGGTGGGATGTGTAAAAGTGAGACAACTGTTGAACGAGTTTGACAATTGTCTCAGCGTTATACATTCCACCACTGTAAATCCGAAGAAAAAAAACAACAAACAAATCATTTAAACCGGTTATTTTCCAGTAAGTGTAGTCACTGATTTTTTTGCGGATATACACTATGCAAACATTAGAAAATGGGCAATTTTTTCGTTCATCGGCAAAATAAAAAAATAAAATCCATCTAGATTATACTTTTCTATAAGTACAGATGAAACTCTCTATCGCTTAATTGTACGAATAAATAAATACATTGATGGCAAACATTTCTCGTAGCAAAAAGAGATAATACACCCTTACGATATTCATTTGTTTACTATTTGCGACATTTATACTAATCGCACGGACCTCCGAGGACATGACGTCACATGAGATAAAGAGAAAGACTATTTTCATTTTCGACTACGGTCGGAATGGGTTTGCAATTGTTTTCAAGTGCTCCTATCAGTCTGGAAACAAGTTTATTGGATTTGTCTTGAAAGATAATACCATATTAAGTAAACAACAGGTTTAGTGACGCTGAGAAGTAACTTTTATTCTTATTTAAACTTATTCACTGTGTAACGCCTTTTTCGTTAGCAATTTATTTTCGATAATACCTGTCAGTCTGAAATTTGTTTCGCGATCTTTACGAGTATAATAGTAGTTTTTTTTGCCAAAAAACACTTTCATAGAAGAACTGGTTAACCTTACATTTTCTATGTTTAGTTTGTTATTTGACGAATTATGTACAATTGTACATTTATATTCTTCCAAAAACATTTCGCGAGTGATTTATTTTCGTGAATTAAACAGTATTTGACAATCAGCTTGGCGCGTAGTGGTCTGGAGAAAAAGTAACAAAAATATAGCCAAGGTTAAACAAATCTTCTTAATCATTTTATGACCTAAAAGAACAGAAATGATTCTCACATAAAATACCTTAGAACATTTTACTAGTTACCGCCTCAATTTCGGATTGGATTTACCAAAACAGTTATGTTTTCATGACTATCTTTGATTACTTTGCAACAGTCTTTAGACAAAGTATTTCCCACTAATGTGTTCTTAAATTTACTGTTATGTAGTAGAAATTGTGCAGCTCTAATGTTATTAAAATTATAAAATTTACTGTAAATTAGGCATATACATTTTCAATGTCACATCTTATTTTTGAGGACAATTTAGATTCTTAGCACATGCCATCATTGTCTCTGGACATTGTCCATCCTCAATCGACCAGACAGAAACTGACGACCTGGGTGATTTAATAATGATTCAATGTCTGTTAGGAGAGCTATTTGATTAGGTCAGGCTGATAAGCTATTAGTTGTCAGAAAGGCTATCATTGTGTATTTCTCAATACTATTCTACACTGTATACTTTCAATGTAGAGACGATGTTTTTACTGAACTAAAACTACATTTAGTAAACGTTAAATTTAATATGTTTTTCTTTTTTAATCTTTACATGGATATAACCTCTCTATAATACAAGAGTGTACTTACTGAAATTGGAGAAAAGGTTCAGTTTTCTGCTACTATATCTTGTATTCTTCATCAAACATAACATCGATACATATTATCCATTGAGTTCGGCCAAAAAGTATCTTCGCGTGATGTCAGAGTTAATAATTACAGACGTTGGACCCAAGGGGAGAAAACAAGGTGTCACGAGCGATACTTGAGATCTGACATTAATTGACGTATCATGTTTGGTAAATGAGAGCGAAAGAAGATCGGGAGCAGATTGAGAAGCCATGACTCTCGAATGTTAAAACACACTATTCTGTCAGCTTCATGTCTTGTTTTTCATTATCAATACAACGTTGGCACTATGAATAATTCTTCAGAGGACAAACTTTGAGAAAAATGAAAAGTAAGCTTCTTTACCCGTATTCGCACAATCATCAATCAAGACATACCTTCTTCCCTAAGCTTCCCATCAAACAAGCATCAACCCTGTAATACACTTTACCAAATCATAAACTGCTTGTAACACTGAGTGTGTAAGGAGAATGGTATAATCTGCTTGTTCATATTGACTCGTCAACTATTGAATGTTTTTTAAAATACCTATTATTTTTATAACATCATGATCTCTGAGTTTTAAACGTCTGATATGCCTCTGCGTCATGACCGGAACTACAACCTGCGTAGTAGTTAGTCGAGCCTGATCAAGGTGGCGACAAGCCACTGAAACGTCGCTTGTATGTCTTTAATGTTTAGGTAGTCTCATTAGATACTTTTTGGAAAAGACCACATTTGATTAAGCCACGACTATCATTACAATTAAATTACAAAAGGTTACTAGAAAAAATGAGTACTCGTAGAGAGAACTACCCCGATCATCGGACACAAAGGGACATTACATTGTGCACTTCCT
>JAUUEB010492614.1:0-18731 GCA_032362205.1 Clione limacina | reverse complement strand
TAGATTGTCAGATTAATGAGCTCAATTTCCTCCTCTTCAAACGACATGTTGGCAATTACAGACACAGCCGCAGTCAATTACATCTTATCAATTGTATGTCAAATGGTAAAGGCAGATTATCGTTTGATAAGTGGCATTTATAACCTTTATATGCTGGTTACCCCGAGTGTAGCTGAAGGAGTGGTGTAATTGCTCTAATAGCGTATTGTTTTTTTCATAATTTATATTTCATAAGTCCTAGGACTTGCTGCTATATCCATACAACTCTAATTATCATGCGGTTCATTGACGTTCACTATGTGTCCACACGGGCATCGAAACATGGCAGAGGAGTTGTCACATTTATGTTTTTTCCATTACCAAATATCCCTTCATAGCGGGGATCGAACACATTGTTTATTAACCGCGTCCCATCCATACCGTTTCGATGAAGGTATAAATACATTTAATCAATGTAATGTTAAAACATCGCATGAGCAAATAGAAATTAAGTTAGCAACCTTGCCGTAAGTCGCTGTGACATGTACTTTCATTACCATAATCAAAGGAGACTGTATAATATACATTAATTGTGAGACTTTGTGACTTGGTTTGTCCTTGTATACAATTGAGTTAAAGATAATTTAATATAACTTTTCATTTTTCAGCTATTTGAATATTGTACAAATGGGAATCGCAATAGCACCTAGCAGGTGATAAGTGTTAGCATACTGAACATATATAAATATATTTAGGTCATTATTTATTGCCATACAAGTGGGTTTCTGCCTCTATTGAGTTATTATCTCTTTTTGTCGGCTTTTTTCATTCCCGGAAATGTCAGTGATGCAAACTATTGATCAAAGAAATAACTACATACCTGAGAAGCAGACGACATCTTTATTAATTAACGAATTATATGTTGGTCTGACATGATAATTCGCTACAATCCATATCTTTTATATTTACCTCCGACACGGTACATGAAGCAGTTGTGTTATTATGTCCGGTTTTTCTCTGAATCTGAGAACAAATGTATTATCTTCAGATTTTTCCAGATTATCGTTATCTGACCCTCCTTCTGGTTGAAAAGGTTGAGTCAGGTAGCTATCAATTATGGATATACAAGTTGTAATAGACAAACTATAATTATTAATGTTATATATTTCTATGTCTGTATTAATGTTATATATTTCTATGTTTGTATTGATGTTTGTGTTTATCTTCTTGACAAATTATAAATAGTGTCTCTTTTGTATCACTGCAAATACACATTATTTGTAATTTGTATACATTAACATGATTGCTATAGGAATTTCTTTTATTTCAATAATATCCGTTAACAAGAATGAAAATAAACCAGTTACCCAATTGTTTGTTATGTATTGTGACGGCATAATTTGTACTACTTAGGAAATGCATGGATAATTAGCACCACTTATCGGTAAAGGGCATATTGTAATGGGCTGCAATGGTTTGGTTTTTCTAGACATATTCATGCGTTGGTCTTTTTTGTAACCCGCCCCAAGGCCGTCTTACTTCTCATATATATCAATGTATATATCTCAATACATAGGAAAGACATTTGAAAACACATTTTTCTAGTGAATATTGTAACATCTTTATGATTAATATTTCATTATATCAACTAATTTACTTGATTACTACTAACATTCTATCCAAAGTATTTACATGTTCTCAACACGTCCAATGCTCGTTTTATATATGCAAACAACATTTAACTTATCATCAATGGGATCACCGAAATGTATTTCATCGTGGGAAAATACAACTTGTATCAATGCAATGTAGCTTAAAGACACACATATTATTATGTATTCAAAACATTCATCTTAAGAACGACAACATTAAGTAACTAGAAAAAATGAGTACTCGTAGAGAGTACTACCCCGATCACCAGACACAAAGGGACATAACTCTGTGAAAACTATTTTATTTTCAAAATATTAAATTCCAGCTTTTAGGGACACGTTAATTAATTATCTGTGAAAAATTTCAGATTTATATCTTTGACAATGGCGCAAAAAATTAACAAAGACATATAGCAAAATACTCAAAAGGGCCATAACTCTGTTTTTCAATTGATTATTCGAATAATTTTGAAAGCTGGTGTTACATAGTCACTAGAAGGGCCTCTTTGCAAGTTTTCAGATTCTTAACCCTTAAGATGTGACCACAGTGGGTTTTTGCCAAATTAACAAAGAACATATAGCAAAACTACTTGATAAGGTCCATAAATCCGTCAATTAATCACAACTATATCTGGATTTAAATAGGTAAAATTCTATTCCTGGTCTTTATCATCCTCTCAAATATGAAAATGATCCAAAAAAAATTACTCCAGTTATCGAGTAAACAGACACACACACACAGACACACACACACACACACACACACATACACATACAGACACACACACAAGAAGAAAATATACCACTACACAATATAATTGTGTGCGTGGAAATATTTCTGAAACAACCGACTAAATATTGGCATTGGCAGAAACACTAAAAACAGAAAACAAACCCCCTGGGTGAAATCAATCTTGTTGTCTCGGCTCATGTCAGTTCTAATGTCTTAATGCACGTCACGAAATGATGAGAGTTATCTCATAGACAACAGATTTTGTACATATTATCATTGTGATGAATTTCAGATACTCCGCAAACTATCGTCACACAAGAGATCTTATCTCACTTGGCTATACCAAAGAATCCTATTATTATACATTTTATTATATCTTTTTACATAGTTAGACTTTTTTCAAACATGGTTTTTGTTCTACTCGCAATTTTCTCTCAGATATTGATAAGTGTAGAACATCACAATCAATACAAAATGCAGACTTGTGTTATTTAACAGAAATGTTATTTTGTGTATGTATTACGCTTTTATCCAGACTGAATTCCTAAGAGAGTTGACTGATTGATGACGAAAAAAACGTTTTAGATCTTTGTGTCCAATGTTATCAATGTTTGAAGTACAACTTCAATCAATCTTTGCTAATGTCCAAGGGCTCACTGGCTTTGTTCGTGATGATTGCCATGATGTTAGTAGTTGATTGAGAGGACTTGAGGTCAGACAAAACCGTCACTTTTTGGGAGTATTTAGGAAATAAAACAAAATTTGTCCCAGAACTCGATTCCTAGGGCACAAGGGTTCAATGTGACCTATGGATAAATCATTGTGTGTGATTCTAGGACCCCTGAGGTATATGAAATAATGGTACAATTTATTTTAAGATGTTTTGTTGATTTAAATTTTTTTTATTTCGTTCGGGTGTTTTTTGGGAATATTTTTTAAATGTTTGTATAGGGTTGACAAGAGTTACCAAAGCAAAAAATTTAATCACATAACGCATTTTCAAATTATTTTTAGATTTTAGGTATTTTGACTTTGTATGATGCTAGATAACTTTTTTGGCTCAAGTTATGTTTTTGAGAGTGTAGGAGCAGAAAATGTTGAATGGAAACAAAGAGTAAAATACTCCCAAAAAGTGAAGGTTTTGTCTGATCTTGAGCGTCTTTGAACTGCGACAACTGAAAAGTATGTCATTGTTTTAAACAGCTTTAACACTACGATAAAAAGAAGCGTTAGTGTTATGCTAACGCATAGATGGTATGACTGATTACTAGTCTATTTGCTCACGTGTTTGATCTTTTCACAGGGCATTCGGTTGTTTGGATGTTTGTGCTAAAGTATTATTGTATGTTTTTGCTAAAGAAAACATGTTGGTTTATACATAAAAACTTTTAAGCCGTAGAGGGTTTTTAAAGAAAATTAAAAATGGATCAGTTAACCAGGAAACGAAGTGTGTGACTGTATGTGCTGCTGTGACCTAAAAACGGAATTAAAGTAGTTTTCAACCGGTTCATGGACTGGGCTGTCGCTCAAGCAGTTCTGCTTACTGATTGTCATCCACAAAGAAAACTATGTTTATATAAATTTGTACTACTTAAATAGTAAGAAATAAAGAAAATAAATAAAGAAGCGATTTGCAATGAACAAAAACATTAAAGTTGCAATTTGGTTGTATTTATTATCTAATGAAATCAACAGCACAGAATAAACACTTCGCGGAGATTTAATATAACAAATTATTTGTCGCTAATCCAATGTGTGAACTTTGAAATGGATAGTAACCGTGTGAACGTTTTGGGTGTAAGTGAGAGAATGAATGAAATCTGAGGTATGTAAGCAGAATTTCAGACGAAATCTTCTTTCTCGTCAATACCGTGTCTCCTAACCACCTCCTCGACTTGGTTGTAAAGACGCCTTCGACCTCGTAATATTTCATCACACCGCTAATCCTAAGTAAGTTCAGAAGTCACATCTTGATTTGATACACAGTCGACATCCTTGCAACCTGGATTATGGCAGACAAGTGCTGTTCTCTTTTGTCGCCTTGGTAGCTTGAAAAAAATAAGTGAATTTTTACTTATTTCACTTACTCCCCATTTCGTTATTAAGAAAGGTTATGGAATAAACTTTCAAGCAATAGAATCGAACATCGAATTGATAGTTATTTTGCAATAACATCTTAAAGTTTAATGTCGGTAAATCGACTGTAGATCTAGACATTTGTGATCATTATCTCTTCATCAATTAGAAATACACAAACCTAGACATTCAACAGGAACATCAGACCACTTCTGGTTGTCACCGCTATTGTCTGGCGTCATTTAAATCACACATTCTTGAAATCAATGTATTTAAGAAAGGTTATGGAATAAACAAAAATATGAAACAATAAAATCGAAATCGAAAGTACCATCAAGACAGTTGTGTTGTTATATGCTGTAATTCAAAACAACTTGTTACATATAGTATCTAAATCTGAATGCTGCATCTAAAACACTATTTTTCATTTACTCAGTATGTAAATATAAGTGGTAAAATATTGTGCGTTTCGTTTAACCTATACTAGCTGCAATTCTCTGTGTGCTGGTTAGCCTACACACTGTGTGCTGACTAACCAACACACAGTGTTTGGCAGCTAGCCTACAGACTAACCAACATATAGTGTGTGGCAGCTAGTCTACAGGCTAACCAGCACATAGTGTGTGGCAGCTAGTCTACAGGCTAACCAGCACATAGTGTGTGGCAGCTAGCCACTTCCTTCTTATTTTTATAATGTAACATCTTGTTCTAGTTTATGTTATATCATGTATTGATTGGATGTCGTACTCAACTGACATTGAGATTTAGGCAAATAGATCGTTTAGATATTAAACAAAAAGATCTTGAAATCTTTGAGTCAAAATGAAAAATTAAGATTAAAACGGTAAAAGTACAGAAAATTACTGATGATCGCAGAGTGTCAAATTTTCCATTTTTGTCACGACATTGGGTTGCACTACGTGAAATTTAAATATTATTGCAAAGTTACCATTTATAACTAAGTAGTTTTTCTTTCTTGCATTCGCCTTTACCTCGAACGCAGTCAATTCTTAATATTCACTGAATTTGTGTAAGGGTACTGATTTTTTCACACTAACGTTTAGCCAAACACATCTTTTGCTTTACCAATTATTTATATTTGTATGGCAATCAGCAAACTCGATTCGGGATTTTATTTCATGCACTGTATATGTTCTGTCGACGCAGCTTGTCATGGTGACCTTACAAAAAGAAATATAAGAGAAAAACTCTGGCATGATGAAGAAAAAAGTTCAATTTCAAATAAACATTGTCACTGTGCTGAGAAATAACTGGTTCATAGCTGCATCGTAATTTGTAATCATAAAATATCCAGGATACGAGGTGTATAGATCACGAAACGTCTAAACTACACCAAAGGTCACCATTCAAAGGAAATGCGAGCATGTTTCTTTCAATCGAACTGAACGCAAAACAATTAGAAGCTTATATCACTAAAGCATGTAAACTCAGAGAGTTGTGGTCTGGTGTTACGCATGGACTCTAATGCGCATTGATGCGGAACATTAACTGAATTTTGAATATTCACATGATCAGTGGAGGAATGGGTCTTGGTGACGTACTGATTAAGCTGGACCTTAATTGACTTGAAAATCAATTATCGTAGCCACCACTCCTGATCCATTCTGAGCACTTTGGGATTTTGACCTTTGGTGATAGTGGTCAGTCTAAAAAAAAAAACATGATTTGAGTCAAGCATCTAGGTGATTTTTCATCTCTAGGGGGGCACAACCTGAACCAAAACGAGTTTTCGTTGGAATTATATGGACACGGGATCGTGTATCAGGTAATCCACTATGCATACTCTGATTGTACTCGTGTGCCTCAGTTGTTTAACTGTAGTATATTGAAAAGCGCATTGAACAAGACTGTTAGGCCTGTAAATACGCTATATAAATATACATATTGGTATTATAGCATAGTGACTTATACGGGTTGATAATTGCATCGAAGGATAAACAAGTAATAGACGAGCTTACAAGCCTATTATAGTTCATTGTAGGTCCAATTATCAACACGTAAAAGTCAATAAGCTTATTATTAAACTTTTCTTTGGTTCAATTTACATAACCTACGATATAAAAGCCAGTAGTGACCAATTTACTAAGTAAGACATCAATAATCATTCACGGAATCGTTAATTCGGCACACAATATAGAAGAATCAAAATACTCTTTCTAAACACTTCCAGTTTAAAAATGGTGCAAAAATAGACAGTGAAGACATAAATTTGAATGAACTTTGGGATTTTCCTATATACTCAGACAAATACTTGGGCACGATTATCGTGTTTATGAGCTTTGAATCATTTTTGATTAATTCAATGCGATCGGTATTTATGCATGCAAATGAGCGACGAAGAGTACTTAGTCGAGCATTAATGACCACTTTTAAATTGCTTACAGAAAGAAGAAATCATGCACAAAGTGGGTTGATAATAATTATTATTGCTACCAGTTTCCACTGTATACTTATTATTTGCGAAACTTGCAGCTCTTTTCGGCATTTTTTCAAAGAGGTTAATGACAGTTTGAAAGTGGGGATTCCACACTGCACCTCCGTATTTCAAGCGAGGTTCTATCAAAGTTACATAACATTTTGACTTAACATCTGTTGTGCAATTGGAGTATTTCCTTCGTGGAAAAATTGAACACACTCCCAAGTACTATTGTAAATGCCCCAGTAGTCATCGCTTTCAAAAACCGTTTGGACACCACTTGTAAGTACCTTCAATATTTATCACCCCTGTCTGTCAAATCTAGCACGCGCATAACCTAGAGGTGACGAAGGATCAGTGAACAGGCGTTATAAACGAGGACTTAAATGCTGAAAAGTCAAGTATCAAGTAAGTTAGACCCCAGCCAAAGAATAATCCTTGACCGTATTTCATATAAATCATCTGTCATCATTAAACTAAAACTTCAAATATCTGCATTGTCTCGTTGAAAATAAAATGAATCAAAAGATTATTTTTAATGCTTTTGTCAAAAATGATTTCAATTTATTAAAAAAAAAACGTATAGATTCAAAGCCATCGGCAATATTAAAGTAAAATCTTCAAAGAAAGACAATTGAACCTTAAAAATGACCTTTTAACTTTGAAATCTAATTTTTTGTATTTCCTTCCATGTCAGTGGACATCTATTGTATTCTTCAGAACTTTCAAGCTCACCCTGGACCACTTCACTGATTAATTATCATGCCGTCTTGATTTAAAAAAAATCAAAAGAAATCAACTCGGCAAAACAAGCAAAAGCAATAGTAGTATATGTCTCAGAAATTCACTCATGAGAGTAGACTTACACTTTTCTTTGTAAAGTTATAGGAACATATTCTCTTCGATTTGTCCCTTTTTTTAAGCTAGAATCAACATACTCCTTTAAAACCACAACTATATCAACACCTAAATACAAAGACGATTCCGTGGGTTTATATTTAACCATTATTTACTGCACAAACTAAGTTAAGTATAAATTTAGTCTCAACATATTGAAGGCAAATTCACTATAGAATTTGATTGGTTCAATCTCACTGCACATTCAAACAAAAATCCTAATGTATTTTTTCTCAACATGTTGTGGACACAGTATCTATAACATTTGAGAGATTCAATATCACTACACATACAAACGAAAACCCTTATGTATTTCTTCACAACATGTTGTGGACACAGTCACTATAATATTAGAGAGATTCAATATCACTACACATACAAAGAAAAAAAAATTATGTATTTTTCTCAACATATTGCGGACACAGTATCTATAACATTTGAGAGATTCAATATAACTACACATACAAACTAAAATCCTTATGTATTTTTTCTCAACATATTGCTGACACAGTATCTATAACATTTGAGAGATTCAATATCACTTCATATACAAACGAAAATCCTTACGTATTTTCTCACAACATGTTGTGGACACAGTATCTATAACATTTAAGAGATTCAATATCACTACACATACAAACAAGAATCCTTGTGTATTTTTTTTATCAACATGTTGTGGACACAGTCACTATAACATTTGAGAGGTTCAATCACGTATGTAGGAAATTTAATGTTCATGCTTTAAAAATGTATGTTAAATGTGTATCAAGGTATGTGGTGACTATGCTTCTAACAGATACAAAAGTTTGAATAAAAATTGTATGCATGAACTCCCTGATCCAGCACAAATACCGATAAGAGACAGACAAAGCATTTTAAACATTATATGTTGTTGGAAATTAAAGAAATGGTTACCAAGAAAGCGCAAAACAAACAAAATTCATAAATAGAAAGTCCTTCTTCAGTTGAAATATAATATGAGTGTTTGTATTTTGCTGGTGCAAAAAAGGCACACAAAAGTCGAAGTTGATAGCAAACAAACAAAACATTTCTTTATTTTTTACACACAGGTTACTTTGTACAAAAAGCACACACTCATGCAAACAGCTACAACCAGCTAACATAATTAAAAGCATAAAATGAATAAGTTCAAAAGCTCACATTTTCATTGTATTTTTAATGATTTGATTTTTAATTTCTTGTACATGTCAGACTTTTTTTAATGCGGATCAAAAAAGAAAACAATAATAATGATTAACTATGACAAGAAACATTTCATCAGTAAATGACACTTGAAAAAATGAGTATCAAGCCATCTATATTAATATGTTTACTCTAATTGAGTGCTAACATAATAACTTAATAACTCTATTTGTAGAAAAAATGCAATGAGAAATGGTTACAAATTGTCTACCTTACCTAGGTTTCTAAACTTAATAGACAGAAAGATCATTAGATATCATAAACGAGAGATAAAAGTATGTCTAAACAAAATTAAACCAATTAAAATTGATTTACTTTCAACTCAAGAGTGATTGAAAAAAAGTGATTTCAGAATTTTCCAAGAATGTACTTTCTGTTCTTTCAATGCAATTTAGCTTTTATAGTATGACAATGTCAGAAACAAAATCTGTATTTGAAGAAAATGCAAGACTCAGTGTCTGAACATCTAAACACTGGTCTAAAATGTTAATTACATAGTGTAATGATGTGTCACTTCAAGTAATTTTGAAAAAAATAGATTTCATTCCATTAAATAGTGATTTGATGCAAAAATTTAGAGCAGTTACCGATTTATGCTGGCTTTGGTTTGTATTTAAGCACAGTCATAAATCAATTCCATTTTCAAAAATTAAGATAACCCACTTCAAAACACTGATATCTAAAATCAAGAATTAATAATGTTGTTCAAAAAAATGTGCACACATTCTACCATAAATAAGAACATTTTGTTGAAAAATGAACCCTCTGTTTCAAAGGTCAAGTTAACATGCCATTATTAAATACACGGGAATTAATAGATTTACCAAGATTTTAGAGAGAAGATGGGAGCTTCTATGGACACCACCCAATACAAATGACCTGTTCCTAAACTACGAATTGTTGTGTGTTAAGTTAAATCTTGTATATTGAATAAAGGACTAACCTCAGGTTAGTCCTTTATTCTAATATTTTTCTCTCGGCTTTGCCGATCAAGAATCTTTTGGTGAACAACTTCATAATCTTACTTTTATAAATCTTGTATAAAATACTCACAAACTTATCAGTTTTCATATTTTATGAAAGAAAACAGTGTTGCTTATTATATATTATACAGGGCATTTGTTTTATTAGTGTCTAATAAAAAATCGTAATAAGTTCTAAACCGTTAAATATAATATCTGCTTTTCTTATGTTGCTCAGAATTTTTTTAAAACTTGCTTTGAACCATTATCAACTAGGTGTAAATGGTCATCTGTAGTAGGTGAATAAGTAAAATTGGCCATTTTAAAAATATCACTTCATTGTTATAGAGTTACTGCCATATGAAAACAGTATTTTTTAATAGCATTAAAAGTTTAATTTTAATTTCAGTAAACACCATAATATGCGTATGATTATTAACAATAAATTTGATCTCTTGCTTAATATCAATATTATATCATCAATATTATGATGTCCTTTGTTCATAAGACAGTGTTCAGGCTATGGCTTACATTCATCAGCAGCAAAATTGGAGTTCTCAAAATTCTGGAACAATAGGTTCTTTGAAATAATTAGATTTTGATATAATTTTATTGAGGTAAACTGAAGTTTTTTCTGTATATATAATCTGTTGAAAATTAGAGTAAAAATATAGAAATCCTACAATTCTCCCTTACAAACGTTTAGAGACATGTTAACGCAATGTATTTTTTAACATATTTTTTTTATGTTTTTCTCAAGTATGAATCATCTTAACAACAGAAAACGTTTTCTAAAATATAGAATTCAAATAAAGTGAAGCATTAAAAACACATGACAAAGTGAAATCACATCTTAAACATTGATATTAGTAAACTGTGAAATAATTTCTTTCCTTAAGTGTAACTTCAAATATTGAAATTGCCATAAGCAAGTAAAATATCACAAAATGTCATACTTAATAGCTAGAAACTTGGAAGTCAAACTTTTAATATCTTTATCAAACAATCCTCATTGTTTATGCACATTCTAAAAAATATATACTCTTGTATATAAGAGTTTATCTGAAAAAGATTTCAGGCAACAGCCATAAAAATATTATATGTAGTTGCCAAGATGATTGGTAACAACATACATTTGTTTCTACTTCAATCATTAAAGATTGGTACACTGCATTGCAATAACTTTTGGTATCACAACAAAGTAATATACGGGGTGATTTTTTTAATATGAACGCTTTTGGGATCAAAATTTTGTAACAAATGTAATAGATAAAATCATGCAATTTTGTGTAACATTTACAACATATATTACAATTATATTTGATACCAAGTTTGTTCAAATGCAATTAATGGTTACCAAGCTATCATCAAAAAGACATAAGTACTAATTTAAGTATTTGCAAATGAATTAAAAAACTGATACAAAAAGGTTTTGATTTTTCATATAAAAAATGAGAATTTGTGCATCAAAACTTGTTTTTTTCGGTTACCAAACATATTTAAGAAGATTTTCTAATAACTGAAAAAAATAAAAAATTTACCAAAATTTATTTTAATCTTCAATTTAGCTCGGTAGAGTTTCTCCAGTATGAATTAACATATTTCTTGTTAAATGACTTTTACTTCTAAATGATATTTTACAAACGTGACATACCTGTGCTGCATTAAAGTGCATTTATGGCTAAATGATGTTTTGCAAACTTAACATATGTGTGTTTTTTTTCTATAATGAATCAGCATATGCTGCGTTAAAGTACGTTTGAGGCTAAATGATGTTTTGCAAACTTGGCATATGTGTGGTTTTTCTCCAGTATGAATCAACATATGACTTGTTAAATGACTTTTTTGGCTATATGAGGTTTTGCAAATATGACAACTGAGAGATGGCTCTAACAAATGATGTTTCAAATGTTTATGTAAGCTATGATAACGTCCACAAAACCTTTGACATAAATCACATCTAAATGATGTATCTATTACATGACTCAACAAATGTTTCTTCAAATCAAATTTTACTTGAAATTTTGTTTGACATAAATCACATCTGTAAAGGGATAACAAAATGCTTTTTCTTTCATTAGTAATTCTCACTTGGTGCTCCTCAGATTTAAAAGTTTCATCAGTTCCTTTTTTTGAAATTTGTATTATTTCTGTCTCTATGCTCCTTTCTGAATACAATGATTCTTGTTTATTCTCATGGATGTCTTCTTGATCTTTGACATATTCGTTTTCCTTCATAGGGACAGTTTCATTCTTCACATTTGCACTTTCAAACTCATTAGTTTTATTTGATGTTTGACATTTATTACCAATGTCAGTTGCAAAATTCAAGGGTTCCTTCTTTATGAAAACAGGTTTAGTATCCTCACATAAGATTTCCTTCTTAATTTGTTTCAAATAATCAACACTGTCTTCCATTTTTGAAACTAGCTTAAATTTTAAACTTTCATGAAAATATATTGTTTATGACATCACACATCCTGTTTTGTCAAAGGCAAAAATAAAATGTTGATAAGCTTTGACATCTTGTTGATCTTCATGGTTCTGTCAGTCAGTAGGTATGTTCAACAAATCTGAAAAAAGCAAACATTTGATGAACATAAGAACATCTTTGTTTAGCGAGAAGATAAAAAAAAAGATTGCATCACTCAGATTCTTCATATAATGTTTGAACTTATCCAATGTGTTTCCAGTGTCCCCCTCTCCTCTATGCCCTTAGTGAATGAGAGTTTTCAGCTTTCATGTTTTAGTCCTCAATTCACCGCTACTTAACAGATAGATATATTTTTTAGTCAGTCTGTGACGGATTGAAATTTAAGCAAAGAAAATGACTGTGGGTGTTTAAACCAGTTTCTGTCTAAAAAAAAGTTAGTTATTTCCAAAATCTTATGTCTTTTTGCTGAAGATAGAATGAAAAAAATGAAATAGAATTATCAGAGCGTGTGTGGGAATAATCAAGATCAAATTAGTTTGTAAAATCAAAACACGAACCAAAAATCGCAAAAAAGTAAAGTCTATTATTTCCATGCATTTAAGACAAAAGTTTCACAAATATGACATCTTAAATATAATATTTTTGTATGTTATAAATATACCTAGGCTAAAAAACAATTGCCCCCTCAATGAGGGTCTGATTCACCCAAACCATCTAATGAAATATCATATGAGGGGTATAAAAAATATAGAAAAAGGAATCTTGATAAATACACAAGTAATTTAATTCGACTGAAAACATAAAGATCCAATGCCTTCGTCTCTACACCCATGGTGGAAAACCCACAAATTTTCTTTATCTTTGATAAATGTTTTCAAAAAAATCGTTTACAACTTCTATCAAGAAATATATTCAACTTAAGACACAAAACACGGATGTTTGACTCTCTCATTCTACTAAAAAAACACCATTTTGTCCAATGCTTGTCTACAACTCATGCGGGGTAACTCAATATGGCGTCACCAACTTTTATTTCATACTCTGATCTATTAAGACCAGTGTCAATGCAGATTCTTTTAAGAATTACTTGAATAAAATAACAGTCAAGTCAGCATATTAGTTTTTATATAAAATTTCTAACTGTGTATGGCAATCAAGTAACATGTTTTTACCACACTACCGACACTCACTTTTAACACACTTTTTGTTTTCGGTTATCATTTTTTTAACTGGATGGGTCCAACCAAGTCGCCTTTTAATGCCAGAATCAGTGTACCTACTCAAGCCTTGAGTGAACTGATAACGAGGAAAAAGAAGACATGATCAACAATGTTCTCAAACAAAAGGTGTGTCTGAGACTATAACAAATATGTATTTGTTTTTACAATATGACTAAGAGTTATTGAGTTATGAAGTTAAGATTGGCAGTGACATCATCAAGACATCACTCACCCCGGTAAATCATGGTGTATATGTGCTTTGTTACTTTTAGAGTTATAAACTATATTTTGTTTGACTAGTTCTGAACTGTTAGAATCAAGTTTACATTATTTATTCAAATTAATCTTACCTAAAATGGCATGTTAAGGAAAAAATATTATGAAAATGAGAATTAACTACCACTGAGTAATACCCGGCCCGTAACTAAAATAAATTTGGATATGATGATGATTGGTAAAAAAACATAGTGCCTGTTTTGGTTTGCCCTTGACAAGATAGGGCTTCACACTACTTTAGAACTTTATCAGGCTCACACAGACAACAGAGAAGATGCAGTTTAGAACTCATTCTTTATTACGGTCATCTCATTGTCTGTAAAAGATCAAAGATTGTCCTTGCCAGAGTTGCTTACCGGTTTTACTAGTATTGCTAACACTCTCAATGAGAGGCCTATAGGTTTCTTGCCTTCAGCTGATTCTGCTCTCAGCATATTGACACCCAACTCCTTGTTGTTGGGTAGGTCAACTGCGGGAAACCCTGGCAATTATGAGCCGGTGACATCCATCTCACTCTTCTCCAGACTGAAGTTGGTGAAATCCGTGGAAAGCTTGTTCTGGAAGCACTGGATAGAGTTGTATGTACCCACTCTGATTAAGCATCAGAAGTGGAAGGAAATACAAGGGAATATGAAGGTTGGTGATGTTGTGCTTGTTCTGGAGGCAGCCCCTGCTGGCTTCAAGAACCATTTTAGGTTAGCAAGAATCCATGAAGTGTTTCCTGGAAGAGATGGGAGAGAGAGGAAGGTCAAAGTTGCTTTAAAAAATTACAAAGTAGGAGAAAGGCAGTACCATGGCGTCCCAGACACTGTTAAAGCAAGTTTGATGTTATATCTAAAATGATGCTAAAGGATGGTTCTATTGATTACGCTTTATCCATTGTTTATCCATAAAAATAACATGACAAGATATAAAGAACGTCAGAAACTAGTCAGGGGTAGAATCCATTACTCAGAATTTGATACCTAAATTAGGAAATACTTTAATTAGGAATCAGGAATCGATAGTCGGCAGGCATCAATAGGTATTGATGCGATGTTGTAGTAAATTGTTGACTGAACTTAAAGAGATTAATCACGTCTCTTCAAAAGTTTAGTACAGCTTCAAACAGTTTAATGGGGTGTGATGATCCAGGAGCTAATGCGTCTAGAGCCAATGACGATTCATGTTGTGTCACACATCCATGCTCATACTGTGAACTGTTTCGTAAAGTCTCTCTTCTTTCAGAATGGCTGGCACACCGTCACAAATCCTAACTTTGAGGAGCTTACTGTTCAACTGAATAATGCCCTTATGGTATTTTACACAGAGGCTAGGAGTAAAGATGGACAAGCATATCGCAGAAGTACACTCATAAGCTTAAGAGCTGGCCTCAACTGACACTTGCAGAGTTCGCCCCACAAAAATGACATCACAGGCGTTTGCTACCTCAAAAAGAATGTTAGCAGCAGTAGTAAAAAGTACCAAATCCCATTACAGAGGACACCTTCTTTGGCCAGTTATCCATCAAATTGTACAAAAAACCCACAGAAGATGCATTTTTGGCATATTGTGATTGATTCAACAATAATAGAAGAACCAGAGGACTTAGAGTATACTGACAAGGATGTCGACACTTACTCGTGGTTAGACAGTTCACCTCTTCACAGACCATCAAAACCGCAAAGAGGATGAACCCACTCAGGACCTACATATACCTCAGCCTACACTCTAATTCCATTTTGTTGTGCCATTTTCAAAGATTTGATGTCCTTATAACTATTTTCGATATTTATTATTAGAATTCATGACAGTGGTGAAGATTTGTAGAAGATTAAGAGTGCAAAAGGTTTCAATACAAATGACCCATGTCAATTACAATGGAAAGTATTTTTTTACATCCAGTTCCATTTTGCGCGAAGGGGGAGGAAGGGTTAGACAGTTGTCAAAAATTCATTTGTTGTTAAAAAAGAGGACACTTAGAAAGAATATGTAGAGCTAGCATTTAACAAAAATATCACCAGGATCACTCATACAGCCCAATACAGAATGTACAGCACTGGTACAGACAAATGCCCTGTCATTTTATTTAAGACATACATTTAAAAAACTAGCCCAGAATCTCCTGTCTTATTTCGTCCCTCTGGGAATTTTATGAAAGACGTTTCGCTACGTCTTCAACTCTCACAAAATACACCAACCGCTCTATCAGAAAACCACAACCAGATTTTAAGTTCAAAAGGATTCGAAGCCCTAAAATTTTGATCACAACAGGACATTGCTGCGAAAGTAGCTTGCAGTCATATGACAATGACAAGTCGGTTGAAGATAAGCACAATATCTCAGCAGTTTTTATCTTCCACTGGGTCTTCTGACACCCATGATAGTACCTTGCCATGCCCCAACAAATAAATGGTCAAAATATCGCTACAAATTCTTATTCTTCAGTATCAGCACCAAATTTCAAAGTCCCACTTCCCTCATCATCATCTCAAAACCAGTTTGTCTTCAATATGAATAACTAGCTGAAGTTAAAGCCATATTTTAAAAAGGCAACAAATTAGATCCAATTAATTACAGACTTGTTTCTTTAACCTTCATTCTATGCAAGATGCTAAAATCTTTTGTGAGGGACTCGATCCAAGATCATATGGAAAGTTTAGATTTGTACTCACCCTGTCAACATGGATTTAGGAAGAATAAGTACTGTATATAGCAGTTACTAACAGTAGTAAATCATTTTTCAAAGTATATGGACCAGGGAGTACCTTTCGATACCAGCTACCTAGATTTTTAGGAAGGCCTTTGATACAGTCCCTCACAAATGTCTCCTTACTAAACTTCAAAAAATGTTCACTAAACTTCAAGGAATTACGAATAACCATCTTCTTCTTCTTTCTTTGAGCTGGATGACTCAGCATTGAGTATATTATTCATTTTTGGACTAAATTACTTGCTGTGGTGTTTTCTATTTGGTGATTCAAAATGGACGTTGTACGTTTGTGATCTTTTTGGATTTAATTGACATTTTGTGGAGATAGGCTGAGTGTCCCAATTATTGAGCATATTTTTTCAGTACAAGCTACCTAAGTTTTTGTAAAAACCACCGTCCCGCCCCGTCCACAGTGCTAATTTGCTGAGAACATTGACAGTCCAAATAGGATGCCTTTGAGTGCAGACGGTGAACAGTGAACGACCAAGTAGCACGTTGACATGTTAAACAGACAAGCTCGCTAGACAGACACTTTTTGCACGCGGGCCGGGGAGGGCATTGTTTGCTGTTGAGAACGATGTGGCAGTGTGGAATGTAGCAAGACAATCGTCACTGTATACTTCCTCTTTTTCGTCCATAACTAGAGCCTGCCCCGCTCCCAATGGTAAAGTTGGACTTAGTAAACAACAACGAGAGGGTTTACTGTGTTACAACAATACAACAAGCCAAGGCTATAGGAAAAAGAACATTTTATTGTCTCTAGTGAAAAATTGTGCTTGCTCAGTTTACCGTTTCAATCATACTCCAAACTTTATTCACAAGCTTGAAACACATTATCAGATCAGTGCGTCACAGACTCACAGCAGACAGAGATTTTTTGCACAAATTTGTTGACCATTATTGAGTCAGTTCAGTTAGTTACTGTTCAGAAAATGGTGCAAAATAACATTAGAAGCGGTAACCTTCACTGTATTAAAATCTTAACAGTATAAGATTAGTCATATGTTCATGCCTTCATCGATAGAAACGTATGGATTTGTAAATTCTTGCTTTTCTTACCATGATAATTTGTTTCTTCGCTTGTTGCTTCCTCTATGGGGCGGCCATTTTGCTTCTAATTTCCTGCCCTACTCTTCAATTACTTCTTTCAATCTGATCTCTATAATATATTTTCAATATTGTCAATTTTCACACATATTTAACTTAGTTGACATACATTACATAGAAATTGTTATTATTTTTATTAAAGAATAGAGTGAGGAATAGAAATGAGTAACAAATTTAACGTGTTAGAGGCTAAAATGTATACAGGAAGTCTGAAGGGTCAAGGTTGATAATAGCACATAACAAAACAAAGATGGATGTCCACAGCCAAAAATTTGAAGGCTTTGTGGACAGCCACAATATGATACACAATGATGACGATATGCTTAGTAAAACCTTGGCTGTATTACCATGGGATCGATTTTCAAACTGGATACACTGCGCTTGTGTGGTTACTTTTGATTTAGAGCTTGGCCAAGCAATGGAAGTAAGCCAAACTAAACTAAGCACCACCTCATACTCATTCATTTCATTTTGTTGTCATTTGTTATTTTTAATTTTAATAATAATAAAGTCTAATATTATTAAAAATTATATATCTTATGAATAATTCGTGGTTTAGTCTAACTCTTAATCTTTAAAAACTGACGGAATAATAAATACAGTCGAGTGCAGACCTTTTGACGCACCTGAGCTTTCTGTATCTTGTATGTATACATCAAATTTGTCGTCTCCGGGCATTTGATCGATGGTTGGTTGGTTACGCGCTATATGTGCCTACTTGCGCCACTGAAGGTGTCTACGGAAAGTTTCCACAGAAGATGAAGAAGTGTCTTCAAGCTTGCCTTCCAAAAGGAAAAATCCTCCCGTCAGCCGGACTACAATCCTCCCAGTTTGGACTAGGATAGGGTAAGGGTTAACCCCGGTAACCTCCCAAAAGGCTCCCAATAGGTATAATAAACGCCTCTTAACGAGCTGGCGAATTCCCGATAGAATGCGTAAAAAGTCTGATTTTTCTACGTTTTTAAACAGCTCTTATTTCTGAATGGAGCACTTAACCTAAACATGTCTGATATCATTTTAAACGGCAATCTTTCTGCTTTAAAATGATGTTTTCTTTATGGTT
>JAUUEB010492603.1:0-10632 GCA_032362205.1 Clione limacina | reverse complement strand
CAGCTAGCCAGTCAGCCAGCCAGTCAGTAATTCAGTCAGTCAGCCAGTCAGCCAGTCAGTCAGTCAGTCAGTGTATTAGTGTAGTGCACTTATTAGTGAGTTTCATGACGATCACATTTTTAGATTAATCTCAAGGATAAATGTGAAATGTATCTTTTTGCAAGGTATGTTTGACAGTGATTTAATTACGTTTATTTGCCGTTTAAAATTGTAAGCATATCGACATCCTTGAACTCATCAAAAATCTAGATCAATCTCAATGAAAATATGAAATGACTTTTTTTAATTCAAAGATATGTTTGAAAATATCAATCTGATTTATTTACTTTTCATCTTGAGCTGTCAAAGAGATACGGATTAATCTCACAAATTGACGCGTATGAATGATATGTCCAGCTGGTGATATGTATTTTAAGTTTTATATTTTGAATTTGTTCAAGTCTTTGCCCCACTGACGTTGAATCCTTGTGCATATTTCTTTTCACAATAATCAGAGAAGTATACATCTAATTATCTATCATCCATCATATAACCTAAACAGTTGATTGCCCATTTCGTAGTCAATAAAGTACGTACGGTAGTGTCTATTAATTGAAAAAAGAAATTATTAGGTTGCAAAAGTAATAATGTCTATAAGTGGGAGAGTTTGTGTGTAATTTAGCTAATGAGTAAGTGTATGAGTAAGTGAGTGAGTGAGTGAGTGATAAAATAAGTGAGAGAGTGAGTGAGTTAGTGAGTGATTGAATGCGTGAGTTAATGAGGGAGTAGTGATTGAGTGAGTGAGTGAGTGAGTGAATAAGTGAGTTAGTGAGTGAGGGAGGGAATGAGGGAGGGAGTAAGTAAGTTGGTCAGTGAGTAAGTGAGTTATGAGTGAGTTATTTGGTTATTTAGTAAGTGAATCATTACACACATTTTTACACAACATAGTGATACATAAAGCATAGAATTTTGCAACATATATAATTGGCATTTGAACTAAAAGATATGCCATAGAGTGTTTTGTGTTAGATACGTCAAGATAATCTGTGTCCAGCGGATCACCTTTCTTAGATCGATGGAAATGATAAATGTAAAATGAAAGCTTGCTTTTTCCTTTTGACAAGACTTGCTTGATAATATCAGAAATATCATGATCTGGTTTATTTACTGTTTTATTCCAATCAAAATTCTTAACCGACAAACGTATTAATGCTAGGTCTTGATCTGTCAAAGGAGCGGCGAATATCTCTCACAATTCGACGTGTAGGAATGTCAATACATACAGCTGTCAATATGTCTAAATATACACCTAAAAGTGATACATATATTTTCTTTTTTTCTGTATATCAAAGTAACTCCTTATTAATATGTAAAAACCTTTTTTATTTGGATCCTCTTTTCTTTTTCTTTCTACAATATTTTGCCATTTTTAAAGATAAGAAAATTAGACTCATTCCACAGGAAGCAGCTAAAAAGAGCCTTTAACATAAAATATCGTACCAGAATTAGAAATGATAGACTTCACCAGATAATTAAAGAAGAACCAGTTAGTATAACTTGTAAAAGAGCTAAGTGGAAACTCCTAGGCCACATCTTAAGAAGAGTCAGTAACATCCCAGCTAACAAAGCTATAACCTACTACTTTACTAGGGCGTCCAAACCAGGTTTCCCTGTCAAAGACGCCAAACTCTCCCTATCACTCTTAATGAAGACCTTAATGAACTCAATAATGAACATGACCATCTCTTAGACCATAACTATACTAAAGTCATAAAATTCAACAGCCTCAATGACCTACAACACATGAGAGAACTTGCCTCAGACAGAAGGGCATAGCGCAACTTGGTGTGAGACATATGCGAAACATGCAATATGACAGCAGGCGATGCGGACTTGTCGGTTGAGATGACTGCGGATAAGCCATAATCATCATCATTATATGAAATAGGCTATTTCTCGAACTTTGTCAGTGCTGCAAATGTTTGTTTTTGTTTTTTGTGTGTGATTTATTTTTTATTTAAAAACACCCTTGCCATTGTTCACTTATATTATCAATGTAAAATACATTTGTCTTGAATAAAAAAGTTTATTACCAAAAATAAACACCATGATCTGATTTATTTACTTTTTTATTCCGATCAAAAAACTTAACCGACAAACGTCTTATTGCTTGGTCTTGAACTGTCAAAAGAAAGGCGAATATCTCTTACAACCTGACGCGTAGGAGTGTCGACACCTGGTCCTCTAGCTGTCAATATGTCTTTTTAATTTTGTATTTTGAATATTTTCAGGTCTTTTGCACCACAGGCGGTGGATCTTTTTAATATTGATTGACATTTTCGTACTCAGTAAAGTATGAAAGTACGTGTCTATTATTTTTGAATGATGATATTTAAGCTTGCAAAAATGGAACTGTTAAAGACATATTTTCCTTATTTGTTCTAAATTAGTACACAAAGGAATTATCCTAGACAGTCTTAGTTTTACACATTAAATGGCGATTTCTCCATACAGTTATCTTTGTGGGGAACACTGTAGTATTTTTTTTCAATTTTTTGTTTTGTAATTTATATAGAGCATTTTCACACTTTACAGGCCTGCTCAATGCGCTTTACATGAAATGATTATCCCGACAGGCCCAACAAAGACACACTTACACACATTCAGGATACACCATGGATCAGACGGTTAAGCGATTCACTGCCTATAGTCGGGTACCCAATTATACTGCTGGGTGGACAGGAGGGCGTCATAATCATCCGAAAGAGTCCCCTGTGGGATTGAAACCCGAACATTCCTCATGGTACGTGAGTGCACAGACCAGATTGCCGAAATATTTCAGAACAAATATTAATAGAGCAAAATGTTTTGGTATAGTCTTACGATCAAATGTTTTGTTCATTTTGCGTTAAAATCTCGGAATGTTTCATTAAGTAACTGTCAGTCAAAGATGACACCCAGGATTTGTTTATGAAGACCTTGAACTCAAAGTGTAAAAACTTCGAAGCAATTTAAGTAACTGTCAATCGCAGATGATACCACTGACGTCAAGATAAGAACCACGTGGTCTTAAATCTCTTCATCATATAACCTGAATTAGTTGTGGTTATCATTCGAGGAAAGCTTGTCCATCGAAAATTGTAAGTATAATTTTTATATATTTCTTTAATTTTTGACCGTTAAACTTAACTCTTTTTCTTTTAAATATTTTAAACAAACTTATTATTATAACATGAACAATTGTTGTATGCTATGTTATAAAAACAACTTATTAAATTTTTGTTTTAAATGGTATTAAGCTGTCATTTACGTTATATACTCTAGAAAATTAACATGTCTGACGGTAGATTTTTAAAATGTTAACAAATTTTACTTTTTGTATCCCACACTATGCATATCTTTCGAGTTGCTATACGCACTACAGTGTAGGACTTTTACATATATAAACAAATAAATTCAACATTTTTGTAATATAAAGTCTTGTTTTTTCGTTGAAAGCGCCAATCTATGAATCCGTTGTTTGACAAGTAATACTGTAGGTTACTTATCATACCTGAATGAATGTTATACAAAAACCGGATTTCATCATCACCCTATATATTACTTCTTTAAATTTTAAACAGTATTTTATACTTTTGTCGTATTTGCCATTGATATACTTTTGATAACTGCATTGTTTCAAAATAATTTATTGAAAAAATGTTTTTTTAAGATCTTTATCTAATTCAATCGTGGGATGTTTATTCAAAAACAAATGTGTATCCCAATATAATAGATCACCTGACACCTGCAAAACACGCTAGTATTACACGCTTGTCAAAATTTCATTTGTTACCATTCAAAACGGACATTAAAAAGTTACAAATCCGGTGTTCCGTTAATTCTTATCATATAGATATTTCGAATTTTGCAAAAACCGTTAAAACTACAGAAAATGTATTTTGACATAAGAATAAAACCAGAAAAAACGGACAGATAAATATTCAATTTATTCTATAACATAACGTGCGCATCTTTATTTTATACACTATTTTATGTAATGTGCCAAGTGACTTCCATCCCGTATAATACAGGGTGTTTTTTTATTATTATTAATTGATAATAAATTGCAGTTACTATTTAAACCGCCATAGATAGAAACATCTGATTTTTAAAACATGTCAGGCATCATGATAACGGCATAAAATGAACAAAATCTCTATAATTTTAATGATGAATTTATTACCGTACAATTTGGTATATTAGCATTTTATTTTGTATGGACTATGTCAGTCAAAAACACTAATTATCTCCATAATGTGCGGCCTACCTACGTGTGAACGTTGGTGTTTAGCTAGTGTTTATAAATACGGAACTTAAACAAAGGTTAAGAAAGACACATTTTATAAAAATACTATAATTGTGGACCACTACGCGCCCCTATATTCGTCTAGTCTTTGTTTGTTTTATAAATTATGTATATTTGTTTTTTAAGTATTTTTTTGGTGAGAGTGGGTATGGTTCCTATAATGAGATTTATAAGTAACAGTACATAAAAACTATTTTTTTCCAAAACCAATTGGTTTAACCCCATTTTTCTTTATGTCATATCTTTCCACCACTTTATTTACACATATTACATTTCAAAATGTTCTACTACTCTAGACTCTAGCTAAAATTTCGTTTACATTTCGATATCTGTCTAGATCTCAAATTTTTCTGTATGATTAAGGGACATCAGACAATTTTGGTTGGCATCAATTGCTGAAAGTGGTGCGTTTGATTTATATAGGCTAAAATGTGTCGGGCCCGTACATACTGGATGTTTTGTATTCGGGCAATAACATCACTTTATGTAAACTTAGGGTTATGATATTTGTGTCATTATGTGCATAATCATACAAAATATCAGACTTCAAAAATTGATTAAAAATAAGATAAGAGTTTTCGGCAATCTAAAAAAATATCTCAAATTGAGCTACATTTTCGTTCGTTTTTTACATTTGAATCACAGACTGGCTATCAATACAAAAAAAAGTTTTCAAGAATTTAGATTAATTAATGTTTCTTAAAACTTTTCATAATATCTTAGCTTCAATATGAGACCTTATTTGTGAATCTCAGATTTAGAGTCTGGTCTTATAATACCTCCTCTCCTTTTAACACATTTATGAGCAATAAACTAACATTTCGAAAGAATTGCCATTACATACTTTGCTTTTCATATTCTTATATAACATAAATGACAAAAACACCTTAGTGGACACCAACAATTCAACAAGTTTGATCCTGGTAGTATGATCAGCTCACAGTTTGCAGCATGAGGAATCTCCGACAGGCGTACCCGAGACAGGCGTACCCCCGTCAAACATACCCTAATAATTAGCCCACAGCGTCAACCGTACCCGTGAGAGGCGACAAGCGTACCCTTTGGTGTATTTGTATATTGCACTTGATTAAGGGATTCTTTAGAGTGTTTATGATATATATTGTATGAAGTTATATTTTTTTGATTTTTTTTTGCAATTTTTTGCAATCCATTTCATTACCCCGACATGACTCATGATTTGTCCCTATGACCTAGCCTAGAGTTGATAAGTGTGAACCGTGGTAACAATAGGGGTTCAGCTGTCATCAAGTTATATTTTGTTGACAGTTTTTGGCAATTTCTGCGATCCATTTCATTACCCCGACATGACTCATGATTTGTTACTATGACCTAGCCTCGAGTTGATTAGTGTGAACCGTGGAAAAAATTGGGGACTAGCCATGAGTATCTAAGGCTACATACATGCAGTATAAGTAATTAACTGCTTTTCGTGTTGTGAGCACCATCAACACGAAAGTCGTTTTTTTAAAGCTGAAGGTGGTTTTAAGTGATAAAAAGTGGCCACTTGACAATGGTGGCCGTTTTAGACATTAATTTAAATGCTGAAAACGATTGAGGGATTACTACTAACTGGCTGTGATGGGCTGGTGGTCGTTTTCTTAGGCGTGACTGTTAAATCATAGTAAAATGTGTAAGAATAATGAAAGAATGGACCATGATTGAAGATACATTATAGGGTGATTCTTTAATACGAACGCCTTTGAAATCGAAATATTGAATAAAATATGTTTAAGATTAACTTTTCAATGCGTTAACGCCATTTACATTTCTAGCATGTTCATTTCAAACACATGTGTTCGACCTCAGAATGACGGAAATGTAGTCATGCATGGCTGCAGAAAGTGTACCCCAGATTAAAGGCTAGATAGCTCCATTTCACTTTCAAAATGTCACGCATCACTAACGCAGACTAACACAAAGAATGAACAAGTGCACAGTTGCAGCCGACCCCAAAAAGACATGATTCAAGGGCAAATTTGAATGATTACTGCAAAATTTAAGCGACATTCAAATTAAATAAAATCAATTAAATTGAAACATTAAATTAAATAACTGTGATTTTTCTTGCAATTTCATCATAACAAACTTAGTTTAAACCTCCTTTCACATCCTATGTGTAACATTTTTCTTGATAAGTGTGTATAAGTCCGGTTTTAACATGCTTAGGAACAACAGAAAAATAACAAATCTAGGAATAATTATAGCGACTTTTGAGGGCCTCGCCTTGCCCGGTAAAGTTAATATACAATGTATGTATTAGTACTTTTACAGAAAAGAAACAAAACACAAATTAAATCTGTTTAAAAAGTTTGTAACTACCCTTTAGAATAAATTAATTGCTTAGATGTCATTGAGAAAGGAAGGCTATACCAAAAAAAGGAAAGAACACACGAATTTGCATGGTCTCTGATTAAAATGTTTGTAACACCCTCGTAAAATCTTACAACGTGACACTGTATAAACACACTATATGATTAATATTGTGCCAGCTTCTTCTTCTGCGCTTGGGTGCGCATCTTGTGTAAATGCAGCGGTGGGAGCTTTCGTTCATTTTTGTGAGTGGTTTTGCCTGGAAGGTCAATATATGGGAGATATGTTTTTAATACTTTTCTTCTTAGTTCTTAGAATAATGCTTTATAATAATTTCTTACAAACAGCACTTATGAAAACTGCACACCACCCAAAGGGGGGGGGGGGGTAAGTAAGCTATTTAGAGACCTAATGAAATTAATATGAGAGCGTATCTAGTTCTGCTTATTGCTGGAGCACTTTCTAAAAATGTGTATGATATTCTCCCAACAATTCAAGCCTCTTTCCAGTTTCTTTGTTTAAAGGTAGATTGAAAAAATTGTTCAAGAATCATTGCACTCGTTTACCATGTGTACTATTGCTCATCATCTTTTATATTTTATTTATTTCTAGGTGCACAAGTTGGCATAGTTATGGGTTTTCCTTTGTCAGGATTTTTGTGCAAGTATGGATTTGGAGGAGGATGGCCGTCTGTGTTTTATGTTACAGGTTTGTTGACTTATATTTAGTGTTAAAATAGTGAAGATTTATAAATAATTTCTTTCATTTTCAATGGTTCTAGACTTTTATTTGCAAGCTTATCATTTTTCATCCTAGTGCTCACATTTATGTATTAAAGATGAGGATTCATTTTTTATAGTGTTTGAGGAATTTTATATAAAAAACATTCAGTGACTACATCGATTTTGTTATAAGACTAGAGATTTTACCCAAAGTTGCCCAAGAATAGTCAGCACCTCCACAAATCAATATTTTTCTTATCATCATATTCTACAAAAACAATTGTACTCAGCAAATTCTAACGATGTACATTAAATACTATTGGATGTGCAAATTGGAAATTCTACTCACTTGCTAAACTCAGATGTCAGAGTTAGAACTTATAATAAATAAGATGTCACTTTTAAAAGTGCACTAATATTTTACCTAGAATTTGTAGTAAAATCGAGAAAAAAAATATTTTAATATATTAGAATGAACCAATGAGTTTTCTGGTGCATTTAAAAAAAAATACATAAATTAACAGACACTTTAGTCATATTATGTAGAGATGAGATATGTCTAAAGAGAATTGTTGTTTTTATTGCGATGATGTTTTAAAATGAGCAGATAGTGATATCGTTAGTCGGTAGAGTTTAAAGCTCTTAGTTATATGGATGACAAGAGTTCAAAGTTTCTTGAAAGTGTTATAGCTTTTCTGTCAACCAATCAGTAAGTGGAAGTATATAAGTTCAGTAATGAGAATTAGTCACTTTATTTTACTTTATGAATATCATAAATTTTTATGACAATGACTTCATTTCAATCAGTCAATTTCAAGCTATGATATTTTTTTCATACCCAATATACAGGAGCCATTTCCTTAGTATGGACCCTTGCTTGGATGTTGCTAGTCAGTGAAAGTCCAGCCACACATAAAAGGATTTCTGCTGAAGAAAGAGATTATATTTTGTCTTCTCTCGGAGGAGAGGATGATGGGGAGACTGAGACTAGAAGGGTAAATTAGCTTATGTACTGGACAAATCAAACTTTGCTATGCTATATTTTATTTCTCTCCATACACGAAGGCAATCCATGCCATAGTAGGGACTGGTGAGGTGTTTCAAAACAAGATATTCCAGGAAATGTATGTTTTAAAGAACAAAATACAATAATGTGCAGTCTGCAGTGTGATTCTATTACTACAAATGACTGCATCAGTATTTACAATTTATCATTACATGTGCTTGATTTGTGATATTAACCAGTACCAATTGTATAGTAAGTAAGTTCATTACCTTTCCTATGTAATTGAGATATTAACTTGTACTAATTGTATACAGTCGACCCCGCTACAGTGCCACCCTTAACAGTGCCTCTTTTCGCAAATCACAGAATTTAAATTTTCCTTATATTTCTTTGTTTAAAAAACCCCCTCTACAACCTGAATGTCACTACAGTGCCAACTTTTCCTGTGCACGGAAATTGGCACTGTAACGGGGGTCGACTGTAGTAAGTTCATTACATTCCCTATGCAACTGTGATATTAAACATCAAGATATTAAGTGAATACGACTGTACATGGAATTTGATTACACATTTTAGATATCACTACTTTTTTTATAAGTTTCCCAAAAATGTGCTATGCCAATTAAGTCTATAATTTTTTCACTACATTTAATTTCCAGGATATCCCATGGTGTAAAATCCTGACATCTCTGCCAGTTTGGGCCATCATTGTGGGTAACGTGACATCTGACTGGGGAGCATTCACGTTACTCACCAACATACCGACCTACATCAGTGAAGTCCTCAAGTTTGACATTGCTTCTGTGAGTTGAGCTTTTAGTTCATATAACATTTTACTTACTTATCATAAATGTGCTTTTTTAGAAATAAACTACCTGGAATCTGAATTAGAAATGCAATGTTAAGCCTATATTCTAGTCTATCTTATTCTACTTAGCTTTTTTTTTTATATCAGTCTATCAATTGTGTGCTTTGTCATAACACATAGATTACTTTTTGCTTTACTAGCGATATGGCTTTTGGAACATTGTCCATTAATTATTCCATTGATTTGGTTGAGAGGTGTAAGACGTCTTTGATTTTCTTTCCTAACTTTGATTAAATCTTATCAACAATATATCAAACAAATCGTCAATCTAAGCTCTAATTTCAGCTTATCATATATAGGGTGCCTAAACGCTTGTCCCTGTCAGTTTATTGTTGTCCAAACTCTACCTGACTCGATGCTGTAGCCTAAACAACCACATTCTACTTACTGTTTTTGGAAATTACAACTGATCAATACGCTTGAACATGCAAAACATAAGGACTCTTTAAAATTACAATAATAGGGGTGTTATACCTCAGTTGGTTAGAGCAAAGGTCTATCACACAGAGCACTGTGGGTTTGAGCTCTCGGCGCAACTATATTTTGTGTGTCAAAAAACGCAGTCAACTCTGCTGCTTCACTGATCGAAGAGAAGAGTAGCTAGTCTATTTAGGTAAAGCAAAAGTAGAGGTGCAACGGGAAACTACCACAGTTTTTATGCGTTATCCCTAGTACAATCAGGACTCTTACTCCTGATACCCCTACACTTGAGCATGGGACAAAATTTGACTTCTTTTAAAATGACAGTATAGTTAAGAATTTTACCCACAGCAACCAGTAATACAGTATAACTGTTATGTGAATGAATATGTATCATGATTGTTTGTAAGATTTATTGGTTTCTTTCCACAGAATGGTTTGGTCTCTGCCTTACCCTTTATCGCATTCTGGCTCATGATCAACATTGCAGGGTGGGTTGCAGATGCAGTCAGAGAAAAGGGTCTCATGTCTACTGGGCTTGTTAGAAAGAGTTTTAATGGTTTTGGTAAGTTTACTTCTTTAAATATATATTTCGGAGTGATCAGGCTTTTTTTAATTGGAGAAGATGTGTTTTTTATACTAGAATATATACATTAATTATAGATAACGTAGTAAAGCAACATGAAAAGTCCATAATTAAGAAATAAGTATATATTTCTTGAATGTAGATTACCCGAGTCATGTTGATTACCTACACACTCTACTAACATCATTGAGTTCTTTTCATAGGTGTGAGACAGACACTTAGTTGAATTGACCGTGAAATGTCACTTTGTTTCAATTTAAGATTCATAGGAGTAAATTGTATTTTGTATACGGTATCATGGCTGCCACTTCTCCGGTAGGTACCGGATTTCCGGATTCAAAATATGCTCAAAAAAGGATTTCCGGATTCAAA
>JAUUEB010492592.1:0-10632 GCA_032362205.1 Clione limacina | reverse complement strand
AAGAAGAAGCCCAAAAAAGAGATAAAGGGTGACAAGAAATTTCAAGTAAAGGGGGGGGGGGGGTATTAGTCGAAAAGATGATGAAGGAAAAAAACTATAATCTTGTTTTATCGAAAAAGTCTTTTTTTTTTCAAGTGTAGATACAAAATCAGTTTTACAGCTTAAAATTTATTTTCTAACTCATAACATGCTTATATAGTTATGAAACTCAAACCATTGATGATGGTAATGCCAGTTCTTTTTTTTATAATATTTTGATACTTCAATATTTTACTCCAGTTGATTCTCTTTTGCAGATCCAGCCAGTTCTAACCCTATATCTTATCACAAAAGAGAAAATCGTTTTGCATCCAGTGAACAAGCAAGTGTAAGCTCCCTTGTTGATCTCGGGGCAGCAAGTCTGGAGAGAAAATATGTCAAATATCACGGTCAGTTTTATGTCTCAACTACAGACACAAGTTTTTTCAATTGTTTTATCTGAAGTTTCTATTAAAGTAAAGTCTAGACAACATACTTTCAAGAAATTTGTTTGCAGTACAAATTAGATACACAAGTTGATTTTAAACAGTTCCAATACTACATTGTTTCCACCTACTTCCTCACTTCATTTGAAGGCTAAAAATGTTTTTTTACATTGTGTGTGACAGAATAATATACAATTATATAAATAGAATCAATGTATGTTTGTAACTATGTATGTATGTATGTATGTATAAAATTAGACTGTATGGAAGAATAAATGTGAAGAATTAAGTAACCATTGTATAAAGGCATATGAATGTGATGAAAATAGAGTTGCGCTTTTGCAAGTATATATGCGTTTATATGAAAACAACACATTTTGTTGACTACTATTAGCGACGTAAGGGCAACAATTGATTTGATATTGTGTAAACCTAGGCAACGCAGGGTAAATCGCTAGTATGAAATAATTTTGTCTGTTAAGGTAAAAACCTGAGCAGTGTTTGATAAAGATGATGTAGTCAATCGTTGATAACTTTAGCATTCCATGTGGTTATCAATTATCCATGTTGTTTCTGTGAATTGACACAAATACATAAAATTTGTGAAAAATGCTAACAATGTACTATAAAAACCTGTACATCTTTTCTAGACTTAGTTTTTAAAAGCTGGATGTAGATATATTAAATCTGTATAATCAATCTAAGTAAAAACTGATTTATCCTATTTCTAAGCAGAATTTGTGTTATTCTTCCTTGGATTCTGTCTTCATGTATACAGGCTGCTTATTTGTTTTTTTAACACACCGTATTCAACTTTATATTACAGTTAACAACTGTTAAACCTAAATCTGCAGGAATGTCCTTTTGCGTTTGGTTTAAGCATAGTTCTGGTTTAAAAGGTGTATGCCAATTTTTGCTTTTAATGGACAAATTAAAAAGAGTTTGTTCCTACAACTGGTGCAAAGGACAGAAGTCTGCACAAGTGAGTGAATGTGTTTTGGTATCACTTAGACTCGTATCATCCATATACTACTATCTTTTTTGCTTGTGTGGCCACGTTGAACTTCCTGGTGTTTAAAATTTAAGAAGTATTGGTAAATTCTTAAAGAGATGTTCATGTATGAGCTTGAAAATTCAAAATATTCTTATTTATTAACAACGACAAAGAAAGAAATAATTGTGAGTTTCAAAACTCCTCAGTTTTAATGACAGTTTCTGTCAAAGCATATTCAGTATAACTGAGTTTACTGTACTAATTCATATTTAAAAAAACTGTTTTCAATCTCCCATGAACAGGTTCTCTAATGGTAGGAGCCTGGCTGTTTTTTGCAAGTGTGGGTATTATGATGCCTCGCTTCTTCAAATCTGCATGGTTAAAGAATCTGTGTACAGAGAAAGCATGGTTCCAGGTCTGTTTCACAAATTTAGTCTTTAAGTTACATGAGTAGAGCAAGACATAATTTTGTGAATTGTATTGACAAGTGAGCTTCTTTTGAATGATTTCTTCAATAGCCATATTTTGGGCTTTGTATTTAAAACCATCAATACTCTCTTACTGTTTTTCAAACATTTGCCACATCCTACTGCTAGACTTGGGAACAAAAGGTTAAAAGTTCTAGTATCACCAGGGCCTGTTTTTTTTTCATTCAGAAAAAAATGACAAACATTTCCCCAATCTGCAAAATCAAAACTTAATAACCAACTAAAGACAGTGAAAGATATTGTAGGGATATTAAGCATTCTAGTGACTAACAGGCAGCTGCCTTGTATGCTTCTAAGAAAGCTGAGAACACACATGAGTGTCTCTGTTAGGTCTGTTGGGGATTATAGTTGATTGGAAATTAACTATATCAATGCTCTGTATTATTGTTTACTTCTGCGGCTATCCTCATAAAAGAAAATAGATGTCTTAAGAAAACTGAATCAAAAACATATTTTTTACCAATCTGTGAGATCAGAGAAAAAACCTCATATCATTCCGTATTATGGGAACAGTACAGAGGATTACGCCCAGGCCCTACACAAGATTGAAGCTATATGCACTATAATCATGACTCTTAGGAAGTTAGAAACAGTACTTCCAACTTTCAAAACTCCAGAAAAGAAAATGCTCAACAGCAGGGTTGCTTACAAACTAAGTTGTTCACGCTGCACTGCATACTATGTCGGCCAGACAAGTTGTCATATGTAATCTTGTTTCAGAGAGCATGTTAGAAATCAGGGACCAATGAAAAAGCATATATCACAATGCAATACAAACATCACAGAAGACAATGTTGATATCATCCAATCTTCATCTAGAGGAGAGAGTTATTTACCGAAGCTTGATGTTCTACATATCTAGCTGCTCAAACCAGCCATAATCACCAAGGATAAATAAAGGAGAAGGACCCTGACGATAAAGTTGTAGTCAGTGTTTTTATGTACATTTTTCTCTATGAGATATCTATAATAAAGCTGTTTGTTTCAGATTATGATTGCCTGAAGATGTGTGTAATACCTCAAACATTTTGCAAAAACCAATCTGTTGGCTTTGTCTCTTCAACATAATTTCTTGCGACTTAGACATGACCGTTATACATTTTTGAAATAAAAATAGACCTGGTTTTACATTCAAAATGACTATTCAAGTATGTAATGTGTCTATTGAGAACATATAAATTGATAAGACTTTTTTTTTTTTTCTTATTAGATTCACAGAACATGCATGATGTCAGTGCTGGGATTGACTGTGGCTGGGTTTGTTATCATATTTGTCGAGATGGAGGAATGGAGTGAGGTATAAATAACGTCAACACATTTTTAAAGGTTTTTCCAGTTTAGCTTTATTAGGTGAATGTATGAATTTAAGTAGTTTTTAATAAATAAAAAATCCAGTGAGAATGTAATATCATTATACTCATTATATAATATGATTTGAAATCTGCATACATTGAACTGCTGACCTTTAGACAAAGTCAAACTTAGTGGTTCAGCAAGGTGACAGTTCAACAAGGCATCAACATAAACATCAATAACAATGTGAAAAAGTCCCCTGCTAACTATACTATTATTGTAAGTGTATAAAGGGAGGTAATCACAGTTATACAATTCTTCAGTCATTTCATTGGTTATGAGGAGTCAGCCTCTTCATTATATTCCTGTTAGAGTTTTTAACACTAATTTAATGACAAATGTACCATATAAAAGGTTGGCATCTCAGCATGGGAAATATAAACTTTTATAGAGAAACTTTGGGGTCATAAGACAAAACCAGTCAGCGACTATGGAAGTTAATCAGGGCGAGGTTTAAAGAGGGAATACTTTATAATAATGCCATCTTATATCATAACTTTAATGTATTCATTAATATTTTAACTGCTCATTGTTATTTATCCTCCTCAGCTTCATGGTGAGAAGGCTCACTTGAAAACACATCCAATATTGGGTTGTGTTGTCACAGGTCTTACGTTTGTCAATGTAAGTAATCTTCTCAGAACTTTAGCCATTTCTAAAGTAAACTTCTGTATAATTGTAAATAGTTAAAATCTCTTTTTTTAAAGAATTTTTAACAAGTCTCGGGGCTATAGTCTTTGAGTACAGTCTTACATTAGTAAGAAGGTGTGGTCATATCAAAGAGAGAAGGATATTCTTTAGGCCAGGCTTATCTTACATGCATTAGATTAAACATAGCTTATCAAACATTTTTTGACAGTTAGTAGCAGGTGGTCAGCGCTGGTCTCACCAGGTGAGATAATGATCATTTATGTGTGGAGTTTTTGGACGTGAGTGATGTAAGATGTCTAGTGTGAGAGAAGCTATTGTTGACCAACTCTACTAGGTATCAGTGAGAAGTAACGCTTCCAGTACAAAATGTTGAATACAAGATAAACATATAAAGTATTTCCATGGCAAAAAAATCTGAAACATTGACATTAAATTTGAGCTTGCATATTTTCTTGAAATATTCAAATAGCAGTTACAATTAGTCTTTAAGTTAAAAACTTCTCTCTAAATATTAACTTATTTTACTGTAGTATGGTACAGGTGGAGTGATACATTAATTATCTACTTAAATAAACTAAAAAGACTGATTAGAAAGTTTGCTTCTAAAAGAAATTACATTTTTAATCTTCATATAAACAATAAAAATATTTTTTTCCAAAACAGAAGATCAAATAAAAATCCCAAACACTTATGTTTGCCTACTGTCCCAATAAAGAAGTCCTAAATGTTCAAATAAAAATTTAATCAATTATCTTGAAATTAAGTTGTAATGAAATATTTGAATATACTTGACCAAATCTTTACAATTATTGTTTTAAAGTTGTTGCGTTTTTTAACCTTTTTAATCAAACTTTGAATTTTTGACACTTGACAACTTTGATGACAAAGGCCACTTGATAGGTAAAAAGAAACCAATGTAAAATGTTCATGTTAGTAAAAATGTAAAATTACCTGATCTTACAAGAAACTGTCTGAGTGGTTTTAATAATCTTTGTGTCCATTGTCAATTCCATCTTTTGTGTTTGATATAACTTATGTTTAATATTTCAGCCTATTATGGCCTTGTTTCGTCCACATCCGGGGACATCAAATCGATGGATCTTCAATTTGGCTCATTCATTTGTAGGGTCTGCAACATATTCTTTAGCAAGTGAGTAATAAAACATACAATTAGATTGCATTAATATTCAAAATATGAGGATAAACACACTTTCTCTATTTTAGGTATATACCATCAGCAAACTTGTTTGTAAGTTGGTGATTCGAATATACCCAGGACCATAATCACAGAAGTTGTGACCTGTCCTGGCAATGGTCTTTTGCTGGTGAGCTACGCATTTTATAATTAGAGAATGGTATACCCATGGGGACACCTGTCACAGTAAATTCTAATCTCTTACCTGGCTTTATGGACTTGATGGCTACTGCTCAAGATTTGGGTAATGCCAGCTGGCATGGAAGCTGCTGCGCATGCCAGAGCGGGTGGGCCAGTTGGAACCCTCAAAATCGTAATGGGAAACCTACATTTATATTCACATATATAGAATAACAAAATACCCCAAAGTAAATTTTCAAGTTCATGATATATGTTACCTTTTGATAGAAGGTGTCATAATTGTGATTTTTTCCCATATGTAAAACCTGTCTATTGTGGACAATTGTTCAATGTGGACACTGTGCTTATACAAGTCTAACTGTCAACTATTTTTTTGGTTGTTCATGAACTCTCCCATTAAAGAAAGATGAATGGATGTGTACATAATGTATGTATTATCTTGTTTCAGTTTGTACAATATTTTTTGGAACATTACTTGAGGCTGCAGATGTCCCCAAAACTGTCTTCTATATTTTGATTGGCTACGTGAGTTGGCAGTTTTTGGTGGAGATAACAATGTGGATTACAACTGCCTGTTGTCGTACTACAGGTTTGTCATGCATTCATTTATTAATGTTTGAAAGGGTTAACAAATGTTTAAAGTTCTTGTAGATAGATTGTGAGAAATCTCAAGGTTTGCTATCTGATCATTCAATAACTAACAATATCTCTTTCTTCATCACTTGCAAATAATTTTTAAGTCTGATTTAAGATTTAAGAACAAATTAATCATGTTTTACAAAATTATTTCCCACCAGACCCACATTCCCACAGATGATCTGATCAAATCTCAAAATTCTAGAAAACCTCTAAATTTCTTTGTTCCTTATTCTGCTGTTGATAGTCACCTCTACTCCTTTTTCCCAAGTACAATCCGTCTATGGAACTCACTTCCCAGCTCTGTTAAATCGAGCCCTTCAACTACTGCTTTTAAGTCTTCTTTAAGCAAAATTACAGTCAAATCTTCATACCTTATGTAAACCAATTTACACTACATCTTTTAAATAAATCTCCCTACCCCCTACACCCCCAGTTTTGGCCATAACAAAATTACAATATTCAAATTTTACCTTTGCTAAGACAAAACTGGAAAAGCTGGAATTATACTCAATGCTGAGTCATCCAGCTCATAGAAAGAAGAAGAAGAAGAACTGTATACCCTGGGAAGATTAACATTGATGTCACAGCTATAATCATCTACCTTTCACGCCCAAAAAAAATGGCTTCCAACTCATTCTCAAGACTATCTTGGCATCCCATGAGTGCTCGAGTGTCAGTGTCGTAGGTAAAACAACAAAATATACGTTTCTATACAAAAAATTAAAAGCAAATGGTTGAATTTTGAAATAACTGCATTTTATTGATTGTTGATGGCAACACTATCGTGGATACCGAGGGATATGGTAGTCTCAAGAGATCAAACAAAACTAAAATAAAATAACAAGCAAAACATTATGATTTGTGACCTACTGATGAGTATGCCAGTTACTTTGACACTGAATATCGCCACGTGAGCAGTGTCAACACCAAAGTCATCCTTTACGTCATGTGACCTACTGATGACTATGCAAAATAGTTTTGACACTGAATATGACCACCTTGTATTAGCATCGTCAAGACCAAAGCCATCCATTATGTCATTTGACCTACTAATGACTATGCCAGTTAGTTTTGACACTGAATATGGCCACATTGTATGAACAGTGTCAACACCAAGTATATCATCTCCTGTCATATGACCTACTAACGATATTGTATTTGGATTTTCAATACCTATTGCACCATCATGTTGTGTGGTGACTCAACCCTACAACAAATTGTCAGTTTGATTCACACTGTCAGTTAGGTGTGAGAAACTACATTTGATGGAAATAAAATATAAACAAATCCTTTATAACATGTAAAAGAAATAGCAGCAGCAGCAGTAGCAGTTTTGGCCTGAGAAATTCCTATAAAATCTCATGCCTGTACAGTGTTAGAGTAAACTGGGTTTGACAATAAAAGATTCTTCAGTTTTTTGTCACCCATTGAAAGCTTATACATGGACATAGAAGTGGTAGTTAATTAAGATTTTGCAAGTCTAAATATGAGGAAGAGAACACAAGTCTGTCCTCTTCATTTTGGATTTTCATAAACAATTGAAACATTCATATGGGATAAGTTCCTTTTAAGTTAATTTCTTGCATTTTCACAATAGAACTAAAATCACAATTTTGGTATAATATCCAAGAATTGCCATGCACAAGGAATTTTCTTTTTGTACAATGTGTTGGATCAAATTGTGACAATAGTCAAATTATTCTGGACTTGGTGAACTGTTGATTATGAAGAAAAGTGGTAAAAAGTGATGCAACTTTCCAATAATGTGGTGGATACTTTAACACACAGTCTGTTCACATATTATATTTGACAAATGTTGAGAAAAAAAAACTTTGTTTTCTTTTATTTCTAATCATCTATGTTTGAATGCAAACCACCATGATTTATCTATAAAAACATAGTATAACACATCGAAAGAATCGCTCTAAGATTTATTTCTTCACATATTTCTAATGATCATAGTTTTACCCTGTATGAACACCAATATCATGATGATCTTTGAGTTATAACAGGAGCATATCACATAGAAGATTTCAACTGTTTGCTGATTTGGATGTAATTGGAGATAGTTACAAATAGACACTAATAAGAGAAGACAAACAATGTATTCAATCCTTGACAAATCATTTGTTTACAATTGTGGAGACAAAAATACAATTTACCTTGGATGTATAAGAAGTCAAAATGTTCATTAATTTCCAAACATTCCATTGATGTGACAGTTTTGAAGTGATAAAAATGTCATTGATTAGATTAATTTGATATCAAATTTATGTTCATCATTTATCACATCACTTGATAGATTCATGGATAGTAGCATTAATGGTAGACAATTACCTCCAATACATAAGTTATCTGCCCTTAACTTCTTCAACAAACTTTGAAACATTGAAAAAATGTCTTAAGTTTTTAAGTATTGAGGAAAGAAAAGGTATATGAATGGCTTACATGGTTATAATATATTTTAAAAAACACATCAGCATACACAAACATATGGGAGGCAGCCAACCTCCTTTGATGTTAGATAATGTTGCCTTCTGATTGCCTATTCATCAACGTTAAGAACATGCTGCAATTGTGACATCAGCAAACTCAACATTAATATTTATTTGCTGTAATAATGGTGAGCACATTTATGATATAATTCCTCAGGTCCCTGATCTACACATATACAGCATTAGCTTCCAAAGGAAATTACAGTAGATACAATAAATTGAACATATATTTACATGAGAATGAGATCACATGGAAACAGTCTTAAGTGATACAAGTCAAATAAGTACAATAGCAATACTGAGGGGAAATAAACATCTGTACAATACCCTGTAAAATCCCTACAATACACTGAAAAATCCCTACAATATGTGCATACTCAAATTCCAAAACATGTAAGACATTGCAGTGAAAGCTTTTGGAAAGTGTTGCTGCTTAAGACATCCTAGTACAAAATCTAAAGAGGAACATAATGATATGACTGACTCCTCCAAAAATATAGAAAGTATTTTTAGATCTGAAAGGCTTTCATATTATTCAATTTTTTCTATAATTGACACAAAAATTACTTTCTTCTGAGATAAACTATTTTTGGGACAAACAACAAGCCCAACCTTGTATAAGCCCAACCTCGCATAGGCAGCAAGTCCAACAAAAGAACTATATTTTTGTGTGTGAATTAAATGAGTTGAAATTGATAATTTTGTAAGTAAGTGCCACACTTATGAAATTCACACACACAAATATAATTTCTATCTTGGATTTGCTGTATATATGGGAGCAATAATTTATAGTCACCTTTAATACAGTTCAAAATATTATTTGCTAGAGAAAATACAACTTGGTGGTTGAACAAAGTTTTGATGTAAAGGAATTGGAACTAGGACCTGGATGCTACTCTTGCTAACCCTCATATCACAGTCTTTGCTGCATGATCTACATTCTCAACCATTTTTTAAGAGCTATTCTCAATTTTACCCCACATTCATGACTAAGAATCTTCTTTCTAATTCAATCATAAACGAAAAGCCTGAACATGTTCCTTGTTATCATATACAGCCCCTTGAACATTTCAATTTTTGTATAAAAAGCTCCAAATTACTTAAAGATTGAAGACACCCCCTTCATAAGCTTTTATTTTGATCTTTCTAATTGAGAAGTAAATGTTTGTTTTTTAGAATGTACATTAGACTGGATCCAACAACAAACATGATTAAAAGACCTTACAGTAAGCACATCAATTAAAGATTGAGGAATTATTATAATTCCTATCCACCTCTCATTCATAAACGAAATTTAACTCGTTCCTCCAACTCTGTCGCTATCTTTTAGATGGGAAGGTTTCAATTATTTAATTGTCCTCTCATTTCAAAACCTCTTTCATGATACATATATATATTTATATATATAGAGAGAGAGAGATATGAGCATTCAAATATCAGTACATTTTGACCCCGATCTCATTTCATTAAAAAAATAAATGCAAAGTAAAGATAGAAAATAAATGTCTATGTGATTAAATCTATAGACAAATAACTAATTATTAACCATATCTAAAAGAATAAATGTAGTACATGAAAGACCTTCTCAAAACATTCTAACTAAAAAGGTAAAAAAAGGAAAATAAACCCTGTCAAAGTTTCTTGAAAAAAAAGTAAAATCCATTGATATATTAGGAACAGGTAAGGTTGAAGAAATATTACATAGCATCCATTGAGTCTATGTCTGTGTGTTGTTTCTTACTAAAAGTGTTTACAAAGATATTATTCATTTAATTAATGGTACACCTAGATGATAGCAACTAAATTTTGTCAATTATTGAAAAAAATAAGTTTATATTTATACACAAATGTCTTTACTTTTCTAAAGACATTTCATATCAAGATGTGACATTGGCTTGAGAAGAATAAGTAGACAAGTCAGCATGCAAATTTAACTCAAATTGGCATCAAACTATATTGAACTTAAGCCAAGTTAAAACAATGCATATGTTAAAAAATAGAAAGAAAGATAACCTGATGCAGTTGAGAATTCCCTGAGATCAAAGGGTGAGTTAGAGAAGAAAACATGATTGCCAATGTAAAACATTAGATTACTTATGTAAAACATTAGATTACTTATGTAAAACATTAGATTACCAATGTAAAACATTAGATTACTTATGTAAAACATTAGATTACTTATGTAAAACATTAGATTACCAATGTAAAACAT
>JAUUEB010492581.1:0-10633 GCA_032362205.1 Clione limacina | reverse complement strand
TGTTTAAATTACAGCAAAATCCATCCAGAGACTTCGGAGATTATAGAAGTGCAATTATACATACAACCATACAACCAAGCAAGCATACAATTCAGTGTATATTGTTATAGATGTTCGTATTTCGAGATATACCAATTTGCCCAAAGGCAGCCATCTTGAATTTACCGATTACGCCATAAATAGGTTGATTATGTCTAGTCTCCTCGACCAAATTTGATTAATACGTACTTGAGATGCCGTGTGCCAAATTGCATGCTTTTCTCTAGCCAGTAACGAGTTTTTCACTAAACGACTAGACTATTTGGCCACCTCTATTGACCTGCCTGTATCTTAAAGCGAATATTGGCTGTACATTTTCTAATTCTAAAAATGGATCAAATAAGTATAAACTCTGATAGACAATCCCCTAAAAGTCGCCAACTACGTCCCAAAAGACATATCTTTTTTTATCAAGAGGTTTGATGGAAGCTATGGTTGTCAAGGAATTAATCATTGTTCGTCGCCCTGAGTTGGGGGTAACGCACTTGCCTCACATGCAAGACGGTTACGATTCAAATCATGCACTAGTTACGCATGATGTTTGCTGCTATTCTCTTCTGGACTACTTGGTCGTGAGTTTAATATCGGACGTACCTGTTCATGACATTTATGTCTTGCGAGTAAAATCTTTGCATTTGAGTTTACATTTACCTCACGAAAGACTTGGTGCTTTTAAGATTGTCATATTCAAGAAAAAAAAAGAACTAGTCAAGGAAATGAAATCACCAATGTGTTTAATAAGAGGTAAGAGATTAGGGTAAATAGTGAAAACAAAACTACTCAATTTAGAGACAAAAGATAAATTTGTCCAAACTGTCGAATGAATATTAATAATCCAGTTATGTCTAGACATAAACCAGATATGGTAATCTGATCGGGAGAAATCTTGGCATTTATAATCTCTAAAATGTCGCTCATTGTATAAATAGATATTTGTAAAAATACACGAGATGTCTGATATTGACGCAAATACACAAAGTGATATTTACGTTTTGCTTGACTTGAAAAATTACATTTTGTCGGCCTTTAAGTAAGATTTATCAAAACTCAAAAGGTCATACTTTTCAAATTATATCTGTAATAAAAGAGAATTGTCGACATAAATGTTCTTTAAACATCAAATTTGATAATTTAATATTGAAAAAGATAAAACCCTGTTAAATTCTACCAGAATCGGAATGTCCCTGCACAATTTGTACATGTTTTTTTAGATACAGATTATATGTCTACTTTATATTTACAAATTTTGACATTAGGCACAAGATATATATATTTTTTTGGGGGGGAGGACTTTTAAAGAGATAATCGTTAATCCAATAGTCTGTATAATAAGTATGACATCATAAGTTTTTGCTGTGTTTTTATGTATCTTTTAATATCGTAACTTTTGTTACATGCATTGTGATTTTAGAAGTCAGTTAGCAAATTCAGTCAGACAAGCAGATCAGGTTTAATCATAGTTCATTAAAAAAGTGGTACGTATTTCTTATAGCAACTGTAAATTATTCTTAAATGGGGTGACAGCCTGTAATATTCATGTTCGTGTTTGCATTTTAGATACATATTGTGTGGTATTAAAATGTTGAATATCAAAGTTCAGATAATTCATTCATTCAGTCATGTGATTACAAATTGCGTGATACTTTTTTTTAAATATTATAGGAAAATGCTAGTGTGAGACTTAAGAACATATCATTGTTAAGGAAATAAAATTTGATTGTCTAAGAATATCCGCTTAATCACGTTTACTAAGGACAGCAGAATCTAAATTCCTATTAGTAGTCTATAATCTTGTTACCTAGTCTATACGCTAGTGATACGATTATATATGGGTTTCATTTTTGTAGTTTAAAGATGGCAGCGATGTTGATTCTTAGAATAATAATAAAAATAATTTAAAAACACTGATATAAAAACACAACATTCCATACAGGAAGAGAGGACGATATGTGGATAATAAAGAATTAATGATAACAAATTACACAAAATTACGAGTATTTATAATGTTGGCGTTTGTTATAAAAACACAGATTCCTTGAATACATTTATCACACGAACGCACTTAACACATTGGTTCTGATAATCTTTCGGTTGTTTATTTAAGCGTTGATATAAACGGACACGTAGATATCTTACATGATTAAACGTTTACGTAAACTGCGTAGACGTAATATGATCACTGGTGGATGAAATGTGAATCTTTTGATTCAAACAAAGCTGTTTTGATATAAAGATGTTTTGGGTGAATTTACACGAATAAAAATAATAAACACGTTTTAGTTTGAGACATTTATAGCAGTATTCGTTGCTAGTATTTGTTTATTCAATGTCATGTCAGTGTTAATTGGTCTGATTAAGCGAATCATCTCTATTCCCGACACTTTGGCGTGTCTTATACTTAACTTGTTTATCTTCAATTTTTTGTCCTTTTACATCTTTCTCCCTTTTAGTTTTATTTTCGTTATTTGTTTAAACGAGTTCAAGATATGTGTTGTATTTTCTTCTCACAACTGTATAGCTACGTAATCCTCCAAATGAAGTACAGCACCTGAATAAATGCATTCACCAGGGTTCACAACTGAAAATCAGCAAAATCCGACCAAATAATATTCGAAAAATTGGACAATTGCGATACCAATTATTATTTTTCAGCACAAAAACGTTGTTCATGACTGAATGAAATGTAGTAAAATAATCATAACTCTACTCGTAGCTTTTGTCGCGATCTTTATTTTTCTTTCCATTGAGAAATAGGTTGCCTTCTTAGCTTCTTTGGAAGTATCAACGAGTGCTCATTTACTCACTACACCTAAGCAATATTACATTTAACCCACCACTGGAAATAGTCCTTTTCTTACTCTGCATACTCGAATAAAACATGGGTAATAAAATTAGGTGGTGGTTGGCAACGATTTCCACATTTAAAAAAATGGGGGGGAGGGAATAGGGGGGACAGAGAGAAAAATACGACAAATATTTGTTTCAGTCTATGTCGATCAACTAAGGTTATTCATGTGTATGTATTTAGAACCTTACCTCCCAAGGTCGGAGGGCACGGAATTGACCCGAATCAAATTTGTTTTTTGTTTGTTTTTTGTTGTTTCCCTTGTCAAAAATTAGATACGCAGGAGGGAATAAGGCCCAGGTTTGGGAATTTATCAAAAAAAGAAAAAATCGGGTGTGAGGCTATTACTTGTTAACACATAGTATTAACTATATTTTTACTGATCTAATCATTTTGCATTTACTACTGTTTTACTCTTTGGTTAAATCGGTGGTAATTTTGAAAAATGCTTTTCCCAAAAACAAAATGACGCATTTTGTCGTTTGAATTCAAACCGGGTCCCGCATATGTACCCAACCACCGTAATAACCCAATGAATCACTCATTCCTCGTTACCCCTTAAAAGGACACAATCCTTTTAAAGAACCACCATACTGCACGCTGTCTTCTTTTTCGTGTTCACTCTGGGGACAATTTAAGGTTTATTGATCACCCAACATTGTGGGGGTATAATAACACCGTTAATGTAATATTTAGACGACCTAGGTGCGTTTTTGAAGTGGAACAAATGAGTTGAGAGTCTGTATCTGTTTGCGTCACATCATTGGCTGAAACTATTGAGGGTATACAATCTTGTTTACCGTAATGACGGGGAAATAAATCATCTCTCTAACCGTAATAAATTGGAGACATCGTGGAACATGTCAATATCTTTCAACTTTAAAAGATTTGTGACATTATTTTTCATTCATCTTTTTGAAAGATGAATGTTGGATACTCAGGCCACACATGTTTGTTTTATACATTTTGTAGCAGAAATATACTCTTTTATTCGTAATGACGTAAGGTGTAGTTCATGCACGATGAGTTGTCTAACGATGAGTGTCTAATTTAGATTGATGTTTTATAACAGACACTTATTTATATCATCCCTAACTTAAAAGGAATGTATTTTTTGATGACGAGAATGTTCTCGACTCTTTCTCGATCTTAATTATTTTGTACCCTGGGAATTGATAAAGAAATTCAAATAGCATTTCCTATTGATAGACGCGTCCTGCTTCTCCAGTTTATACATATAGTTTTTCAACTAATTATAACCAAGGTATAATGTACAACCATAACATATTGTCCGCTATACATATAGTCGTCTGCTATGACTCAACTTAGTTTTTCTCAATGTTTTATACATAATAAATTGATCATTATCCCACAGTATTTGACCGTTACTCTTTCGCTGTAAACAAATTAGCAGAAAACATCAATACCAATTAATTGTTCTCTTTATTAGTGGTTCAATCTACCTTCCCACAATACCCTGCACTTGCTCCACTTCCTGTCTGCTTGTCGTTAACATTTAGAAAGTATCATCGATTCTGAATAAAACAGAATTGTTTGTTGTGTGTAAAGTAGATATAATAAACACTCTAGAATTGATAATATGCTTATTGAAAAATGCAATTCCGAAGAAATGATGAGTATACAATTGTTTGGCTTGGAAAGAAAGGGGCGTGGTACTTTGCTCACATCAATTGTTTATTTAAATGTGATGTTTTACATTTGTTCATTTAATCGATTGGATAAAATTTAAATTCTGTGTTTTTGATGATGTATTTAATTTTTTGTTTGTTTGTATGCAATGAGATTACCGACACAAATTTCACTCAATCGACCTGAAACATTGGCAAAGTGTTTGCAGTTATACTATATACCAGGCGGGATGTGTAGTTAGACTTTTTGTGTAATTCTGTCGACTCGAAGAAAAGGTTTTAAGTTTTTACTTTCTGTAAAAAACGCGCCATAAATCTAAATTTCAATATGAACAAACATGAACAATAACTGGATGTATTTATAATAGTTGAGCAACAGGTTCATTGAACAGAGCATAATCATCGTCTATTAATAGACCATGTTAACACCAGTTGATAAAATAGTTAAAATATAATACAGGTTGTATAACAATTCTATAAATCAATACCCATTGTGAAACTTTCCTGTCTTTTCAAGACCATCACGAAGCCGGCTGTATTAAGCTGGGGAGAAGACAGATAAATATAGTTGAACACGGGTAATTCTCACAAGGATGGTTTCCGCAAAGAATGATTATAGCAATTTGTATGTGGCGTGAGAAGTATCTTCCTACTAACCGATATCTTGTTATGACCTTATGGAATATACCTTAAAAATATTAAGACGCTCAGTCTCACCAAAAAAGATAGAGAAAAGTTAGATAATAGGTTAAATCATAATGATATATAGACAATGAATAATACATGACAGAACAAGTTATGATAATACTCGCATCATTGAAATTGAAGCTTGAAATAACGATAATAGTTAGAATTTATGCCAAGTAAAGAAATACTATACACAATCCTACGGCATCATTAAACATTTGAAATATTACAGTGTCAAGTTATACTTTTGGCCGACATTTGAAGTGTTGCTAATCTGGAATAATGATTTCGCACAAATGCTGACTTACAATTTTTGTCTATGCTGATTTAAAAGCTTTTTTTTACTTTGATATTAGAAACTTTTACATTTAACTGTTCTTATAAAGGAATTCGCATAAAAAAAGGTGTTTTTAACACTCCTGAAAAATGCCGAACAATTGTCCACGCGAAAGCAATTTCCTTGTTTAATGCCAATCTGCCATCTCTGACATATTAAAAGTTTATTTTCTTCAACACCAAATGTTAAGATGATTATTGAATGTCTTCTCATTATCGATACAGACAAAACAAAACATAGTTGAGATAAATAATGAGTCTGGGCGAGAGTAAAAAAGTCCTATTTGTTTCGCTATTTATGATGATTCTTCAACGCAAGGAATGAAAAATACACGATCGAATTTTACATTCTGTTTTGTAGCTTTAGAATTTGTGTTTTTGTGTGACAATATTAATGTAAGTTAGGCGGCTCGGTTCGAGAGTTTTAGAGGAATAATAGTTATATTAAAAAAAAATTGCTTCTTGACGCTGTAAGGAAATCGATTAAGCTAGTTTCGTTGATAAGATAAAAAGCGAAAACTTCTAATTATATTGATTTTGTAGATGGCTTTAACCACTAAATGTGTTCTTGAAGACTTGACGTCTCAATTGATCAGCATTTCCCTATTTTAGATACACGCCTGGCATGAATTACAATAACAAACATTAAATTCACTTATGTCATATCAGCCAACGCATTCTTATAATCAATATATTGAAAGTGAACAAAAATACAATAGCCATATAACCAATAAAAAACCTGACATTTTACTGACTTGTTGTCTGACTATTGACTATATTACAATTCAAATCACTTCTATTTATGTTCAAACAAATATTAATTCCATTTTTGTTTCCAGGGTACTCGGAGTGATCGCGTAGCAACAGCTAACGCCAACTATAAATTGACACACATCCTTCGCTTGTTGCCTGAGTTTGAACTCACACTTGACATACAAAACATCTCTGGAGGATTTTATGTTGTTCAAAAGTATGTCCCTTATTACTTGTAAGCCTTTTTAAAAATTACTTATAACAGAAAAAAATAATTTATTCAACCCTGTACTGATTGATTGATTTTTAATAAGTGTTACAAGTGTTTCATCTTTTTTTTTTAATTAAACAAACTAATTCATTCAAGTCGATCATTTCTTTATACATTAATTAAATTATTTATTAATTAATTAATTGATTGATTTATTTATTCATTCCTTCATTCCTTCAGTCATTCCTCCATCCATTCATACATTCCTCCATTAATTAATTAGCGTTGATGCCTATGAGCAATATGCCAACAGAAAATTAGGTTGAATTCAAATACAAACACAAGATACCAAAACGTCTCGAACTGCTTTCAAAGTGTTCTCATAATTTCAATATGTTCGTTTTTACACTTTGTTTCAAATCCTAGTGCTTTGCATACGATTCAGCAATTTATTGTTATCCAGAGGGTTAAATAACTCATCATCTTTCTATTATTTCCTTACCTTGTTACATATACTGTCTATTCGTGTGGAAACACACGCACCTTTCACAGACGACGTGGACAAAGAATTTACCTTACATTTTAATTACTCTTACAACTTGACACAAAAGAACTGACGGATCTTCCGAAAGTGGTACCATCCGTCTCATTCCGGCATCCATCGACAATCCACGACATCCCCCGGCACATCTGCTTTTCAAATCACTTTATACTTGAAATCCACCTTCTGAGGTGAAGACAACTTCCAGTGGGACATCCAAGGAGAAGCTTTCACGAGTTATCCGGTACAGTTCGATTATCTCTGAAGTTTTGCTTGTGAATTTGATGTGTTTTACACGACAAGCTTGATGACGGCATTGAGAAGTTTATCATCCAATTGTTACTGAGCTGTAACCAGTTAAAGTTCATGATCACTAGAGACCGTGGTTCTTTTGCCTCCCCCCCCTCGGTGACAACAGCTTATTGCCAGACATACGGAAAAGATATTAGGTATATCAAATTTGTTTTAAAAAGAAAAATGCGCTTTTAATTTCTCGTTTGTATCTGTACAGTTCATTGGCCTTTTGAGTTAAAGACATATCCACGGCTATAGTTGGACAAGTGCCCCAATTCTTTTAAACCATTGCAGGCGCGTAGCCAGGGGGACATGAGGGAATGTCACCCCCCTCCCGTTTCGATCCAAAATGCTCTAGAATTTCACAATTTTTAAAAGCTTATTTTCAAAATTTCGGCCGCTTTGCGGCCATTGTTCCCCATTTGTGATACACATTGCCCTAAATTTGCACCATTTAAACTAATGTTAAAAATTCCATGCCATTGTTTTAATTTTATCAAAAGTTGTCACATCGGCCATTTCAAAATCCTTTCTACGCGCCTGAACCATTGGCATAGCTTACATTTTCATGGTTGTTAATCGTTGTTTCCAAAAGAAAATATCAAAACTATGCTGCTTCCCATGCTTTTGTGTGTTTGTCGATATCACCAAACCGATCTTACACAAACTGTAATACAGTCAAAACTTATGCAGATTAAATTTGAATTTCTTTTTTGTCAGACAAACAGACATGAATGAATGCAACTACTGTTCATCATAGCTAACTGTGGTATAAAGCTGTTTTCTCTCGAGTGTGTCTCAATTTCGGAATACCTTACGTAACGATCTAACGCGTTATCTTTGATTGTTATAGTCAACAAAAAGATCAATAACTTTCCTCTAAAGTAAAGTAGATTGTGTATTTCAAGTGACAAGTATTGAATATTGCGGGATTTTATTCATTACAGTGTTTGTAAATATAACTCTACCTCACATACCATACGTTCCATTTACCCAGTACGCAGATTGTTCCTGTATTTAGAGTAAAAATAGCCCCAGTGTCTGATTTGTTTTAATGCGAAGGTGAAAACAAAGACAAACCAACAACAAAATATACGTTATCTTCATGGATGACTTATATAACCAATCGTAGAGTACAAGAAAACAACTATAAAACGATTAGAAAATAACGTTTCTTTTCCCTCGAAATAAATTATTGGTTTCACTTAAGCGAGTTGAAACTACAAGTACAAGTGTTCATTTTGTTTTCTTTTGAGACTAAACATTGATGTAAAATAATTGCCGATTGTTTTTTCTAAAACTAGTTATAACACCCACAGAGTTCAAGAAGTAAAGAATACTTGTGTAAAGTTTAAACGATGCTGATATGATTAGGGGTTCATATCGTTTTCTTTAATACTCCAAATTTCATGTAAGTTTTGACTGAAAAAGATCATACAGCTGTTGTGAGTGCCTCAACAATCATTGAAGTCAATATGACTTTATAAAAGAAAAGTAGAATAGCTTGCGTGTGAGATGCTGTATTTTGCGACTCACAATATGAATTTTAAAGTGCTCAGAGATACGATGTCAAAAGTCTTAAAATGTCACCGTATTGTTCTGTATTAATCGTTGCCGTATATCCATAATTAACAAAAACGTACGAAAAGGTTCACATATTTGCAAGGAACGTTTCTTTACTGAGCAAAGTATAGTTTGGGATTATCATTTTCTATTAATGTTAAAACTTTTTCAGCATACGAAATGTCTCTTTTTATCCCTACACTTGTTCATTTATTCTGTTTAAAACTACTGAATAAGGATTCACGTTCAGTTAAAAACAATCCAGCTGACCCATCCTAATGATATCCATTGACTAGTCCGATCTCTATTAGTATCTTCATCTTTGTTTCCTTATGCATGTATCTTTATTGTATTTAAAAAAACATTTTTTAAGTTTTTATGCATTTGATATCTAACTATACTATATGTATGTAAGTGTGCGTTCCCATGTTCTGTTTCTTTTCGTCCATGATTTTTTAAAATCGATTTCCCTCTGAAGACCTTAAATACAACTCACAGACAAGCCATTTGTCAAAAATCTCACCATGAACAGTATTCATCACTTTGAAACGCGTCTACTCACAGATTAGGTAGATGAAAGAAAGATGGATGTTTTGAGGGGTGGCACTGAGAGACTTAGTTGTAAATGTGAGAAGAGAAATATTACCTGTAACCGTAGTCATGTGGCGCCGGCTGAAATCTGCTATAATACACATGTGTTACATAAGTTCAAGAGCCAACAATTACTACACTTCATTCATGAAAGCAGAAATCATGACTCATTGTGTTTCAATTCATTTATTTTTTAAGTTTTGTTTACATTTTGTTAACTTTTTATGTATCTTGTTTTTTCTTCATCTAAACACGTGTTCTTCTCTATAATTTCACTGTTTCGAGTTCCATTTATGTGAACTTGACCCAATTGCTGAGTGAGATTGTTATTTCTGTAGATGTGTATCTTGTGTCATTGATCATGAACGAAATGAAAGCAAATACAAGAAGATAGCAAAGGGCGAACACTCTCATCTTTTCTCTAGGATAAATAGTTCTATGCAATCTTGTCCGAAATTCAAACACAGTTGTGAATGATGCCACTACCGGTCTTTCTAATCAAGGAAGGAAATTGATTCAAAATCTGGCTTTATTGCAACATTTCTGAGCAATAGAATTGATCAACCATCGGAAGCGAGCTATTTTTTCAGGCACTTCATCGGACAAAAGGGAGGAAATCATTTTTCTTTGAAACTAAATTCAAAATTTCTCAAAGACTCGTGTGTAATGACGGGTTATTAGTATGATATAAAAGTTCTATAACAAATGGTTTTTGGTTATAGATAGATGTGTAGGTAAAATATGCCTAAGACAGAAATGTGACAGTAAATCATAATTTTAATCGATGAAACCTGGATAAATAATGATTGAACATAGTTTAGATACTAGACACCTGGTATGTTTAACCAGGGTGATGGCTCGCATCCAAACACTGACTTCAGACTGGATAAGTCACATATATATTTTAAAGCAAAAACAAGTTAAATGCAGTTACACCATGTACCAACCCTAGTTTTCTGACCGCTTATCATTCAGTTATAGACTTGCCTAAAATGCAGACGACAGACAACTGGGTGCTTGTTCACAACAAACAATGTCTGGAACTTGCTCGGTCGGTGGTATGTTCGCTGCTTCCGGAAACCACGATTGGATATGCATTTTGACACGCTTTCATCACGTCCGGT
>JAUUEB010492570.1:0-10633 GCA_032362205.1 Clione limacina | reverse complement strand
TTTCGTTTAAAGAGCATTATCTTTCTTACGATGTAATTGACCTTGTACGCCTTATGCTTTTTTCTTACTTTTGCCCAGACATCTTTACGAACATTTTTGGGGTTATGTCTTATCACAGGAAACCTACACAATTTAACAATCATAAAGCATACATCTTGTTTTTACCTTTGACTTTCATTTTTTTACACCTCATGCATCGTTATAAAATAAATTTGAGCTTGATCCATCATTGTTCACCTTTTCATTCAGCAGATTCGTCTTACTCTCCTTTTTTCTGTGAACATAATTTTATTTTACAATTCAATAGTTTTTTTGCCACCTGATTTGATTCACGTAAATTGTCTGATATTCTTTTCCCATCTTCTTTGTTCATTTTTCAGTTTCGTTGTGTTTTTTATTGTAGCCTCATGCTATCGATGTTTTCATCTCACCCTAAGACACGTGCAAATGTAAGAAATATCTTCATCCCACTGAAGTATTTTCATCACATACATAGAAGACATAGAAGTATTGAATCACAGTCAGTTAAGATCGACTTGCTTTGAAGGCAAGGTACACAGTTTCAATGCTGACATACAGCTTTGAATTGTCGTCTATTCATTTCATGTAGATAAATTATTTGTAGAAACGATAAGATAAGAAAAATAAGGTTAGATAAACTTCATTGTCCAGAAAAGACAATTTGCTTGCAGCTGAACATACAAGTACCACCACATACAAAACATAATCATACTCCTTGAATATTGTAACAACCATCTTAGAACATACAAACGAATGAACCACCATTATACAAGTAGCAATAGTACAAATAAAAAGGCACGACTTCTAATCAAACAAAAGTTCGATTTATTAGTAGAAAATTGTAAAAATCGAAGTCCAAAACAAAGACACAGTCTACAAGACATGTTGGTTACAACAATTTTGCTATATCTATCAGGATTATGCTTCTCTAACTTGCTATCTATCTCCGAGAAGGATTATACAAGTACCCAAGTACATTTTCAGTGTGTCCTTGATTGCACTCCATCTTCGACGTAATAAAGCTAAAGTGTAAAGGGGAATCTTAATGCGTTAAAAGAAATGTCTTACGCATGCTAATCTTTTATTTATACGCCATAGCGAGTCAACGTGTTAGATTTATCAACGTTTTATTAATATTATAGCCGAGATGTTGTCATAAATAGATTGAAAGCAACCATTTTAACCAATACAAATGAATGGAGCAATTATACTTGTATAAAACATGTTTTGAGTATTAAGAAATAGTCAAACTAATATGTTCATTGCAAGCGAATAGAAACAAGATGATGCATGATTTGTAATTTGTAAGATTTATATTCTGTGATCAATGGGTTAGCACATTGAAGCTCTAACTGATCCTCCATTACCGACGTTTAGTGCCTTAATTGTGGTATTGTACTCTTCGTGTCTCAGATATTTCACTAGGTCTTTGTTGTAACTAGTCATAGATCGTTGATGGTCCTCTTTTTGGCTTTTGTAAAAAAGATTACAGCCATATCATGATAATATTGGCATATGTCTTAGACCATACGTTAAGATCAGGTTCCTGATCTCGTTTTGTGGTAACCACGTGGTAACCTTTGCGCATAGTTGCATAAATATGCTTCTATCGCGTCATTCACAGGCAAAGTCGTGCATATTTTTTTCAAAGACAACACCTGTTTGCGTCCACTCCAAACTCGAATCTACAGTTTACAGTTACACTAGATGGTTGACTTTGTGGTGATTTCGGATTGAATGTTCTCCGCAATTGATCTAGTTACATCATTTTTTTTTTCAAAAGCCACGGAAAATCAACTCAAAACATATATCTAGAACAATACAAAGGAACACAATCAGGCATCTTAAAAGCAATATTTGTTGGAATACATTTGTGATCTAAATATGAGTCTCAATTTAATCAGAAAGAAAACATGTGGTAAATCACCGTACGGCAATACCTATCTTAAGTTTTTCAAAAGGAATCTGTGGACATCGACGTTTTAGAATTATTGACCAAATTTACAACTCGTTCTGTCAAACCCTGACCTGGTATTGAAAATACAGATATGTAACAGAATTACAACGATTGATTAAGGATGTGAAAGCGTCACGTTTCCAACCTAGGCTACAAGGGTCAAGAAACGAGCATGAGTAAATACTGAAGTTTTGAGAAAAAATATATAAGTGATTCTGAACTCATCCCACGCAGTCGTCCATCACTCGTTTATTTCCCATCTAAATTTATTTAACGAATTGGTAAAAAAAATACATAATACAAGCAAGACAACGTGGCCAGTCGTTTAGCTCTTAATGACGGTCTTCATCACGATTGTGTGCTATTTCGTAAGACTGTTTGATATTAATTTTTGTCATTGATAGCGTGATAGCGTGTTTTCTCTTACAGTATATGCGTTTTTTGGATTTCTTCTTTAATCAGAATTTAAACTAGAAACATGAGTACTCGTAGAGAGTACGACCACGCACATCAGACACACGGACCAAAGAACATATAGCAAACAACTCAAGGGCCATAACTCATATTTTTTTTCAAAAGTTGAGAAACATATTTTTGGAAGGTCCATAGAAGAGACTATTGTGTGCACTATTCGGGGTCTTACTCCCAACGATGCGTCCACTGCCTTTATATCGTACTTGAAAATCATGAAAAGGACATAACTCTGCCAAAACTGGGTTTTTTAAACATTAAACTACAGCTTTTAGGGAAACACGAATTAAGCCTATGTGCAAGATTTCAGATTTCTATCTTTGACGATGGCACCACAGCATGTGCGGAAATAATTATCAAAGACATATAGCAAAATACTCAAAAGGGCATTAAATCTGTTTTCAAATAATGTATTACTAAAAAAGATTGTAAAACCTGATTTTAATTCTGGATTTAAATAGCAGAAATTATATTCCTGGTCTTTATCATCCTTCCAAAAATGAAAGAGATCGGAGCGAGCAACATTTTTCTAGTTATCGCCTAAACAGACAGAGACACTGACAAGACAAAAAGATACCACTGCACAATATAAATTTGCGTGGAAAGATTTTCAAATCATGCATTGTTAAAAAAATAAAACGCATTGACTTGAGTCATACAATATGAGAGAAAACACCTTTTGTTTATAATGAAATCAGCATTTCTGATAATTGGTATGTTTGCACGACTGTTGTGATATTCGTAAATAAGTTTCACAATAGGAGGCTTAAACACGGAAAAGTTGTTTTGCATTTTCTACGAATATCATGCTATTTTTAAATTGATTAACCACATCCAAAATCACCCAGTTCTATTTATCATTGTTAAAAGCCATCTATTGTTATCATTGTGATTAGGATTTTTGAGATATATGACTAAACTAGCGCATATACCAGGCATTGCGCAGGTTAACAACTTCAGATACCAAATATGAATATCATCTGTTATATATGTATTATTTATATACCATTTTTCTCTTAAAAGTAGGAAACACAACAAAAATCCGTTTGGTTTCCTTAAGTGTGCAAAAAAAACAATGTCTTTGTTGGTTTACAAAGGTCAATCTCCAAAGCGTGTAATTCCTTGTATACTCAGATAAGAAAACAGCTGAGTACTGGGAATTGTTGAACATCGATTTAAAAGAAGTACAAACACTCTAAATATAGACCACAAAAAGAACAGAAGTAATGGTTTCATCAACGTAGGAATAGGCGTAGTTGAAACAATTCAAAGACAAACAATCATACGTGCTTACAATCAATGTTTCAATCTTTATTCTTTGTTTCTAAGTAGTTCGTGCCCATTGTTGATAATTGTATGGAATAAACAATATGAAAGAATGGAATTAAAAAGTTTGTTCTAAGACTTATAACAAAGAAGCCTCTTAGGGTGGTAAAGAAGAAGTTTGGTCTGAACCGAGAGAAACAATATGTTTTAATGTGTGTCCAACTAAACCTTCCAAGTTGAAGAAAATGATATAGAAACACATGGCCATTACATGTTAAAAGGATGAGAACAAAACATGAAAAATATGCCAACATCTATCACCTTTTTTTAAAAACTAACGCATAGTTAATAAAGAGATTCATCATTCCAATCATGAAGGGTTCAATTTAAAACATAGGTAACAATCAGAAATGACACGAGAAAAACTCGTTTTTACATAACCAGGTGAGAATCTTAGCGAGTGAAACACATTTTACTAATCATTTTTTGTAGCTGTTTTTTGGTGTTAACAACTATTCAATGTGACCACATATTTGGAGAAATAATGGAGACAAATGACATACCTTCAATCTACCTTTGTTATGCAGGTATGCATTCTCGTCATGATTTAGGAAGGCATTGCTCAGGTTGAATAGTTATTCACACCAAAATAACAACTACAAAAAGAAAACATGTTATGAAAATATATATCAAAATAGAAATGTAAGAAAAAATCATTTTGGGTTGAAATGTAATATACAAGATTACGTCTTCCATTCAATCTTCTCAGGTTTCTTATGTCTAGTAATTACATCATGTCTCGTCTAAGACATTCTTAGACATAGAGTCTTAATTATGAACAGCATGACATTGTCTAGTGAGACTGCAAGTCAAACCAATGCGTTCTTTATGAAAATGAATTTATTAAGGAGGTATTGGCTCATTCTTTGTATCTTGTTTTATTAACATCTTTGTTGTTGATGTTGCTATTATACGCGGTATACTTTACATTTCATTAGATTGAGCCATGGTTATAGTATGGAAAATTGCTTTTCTGACAATGTCACTAATGCAAGCCTTTGCTGCATTAAAGTAAAATTTATAACATAGATAATAAGATTTATCTTTTCAGCTAATCTAGATAACATTGTGTGAAGGTTCACCTGTTTTCTATCAAAATATGTACTTTAGACGTTTATCTCGTTACGTAACAGCCCAAGCGAGACTGGAAATCTGTTGTACTTATGCTCCTGACACAGACAAACATCTAGATGATGAAACAAGCGTGCCAGGGGATTCAATAGAACGATTAACATAGGTTAACTCTCTACTACTGGTACACTTTGTTGGCTTTTCTTTTCTAATTAAAACCTGTCTAGTTGAATAGATATGATCAATTTTTTGGCAGTTATTTTCTATTTGCCCTTTCAAACTCAGATCAAATAATAGAAGGAGTACTTCAGTACCTGTGACTAAATCAAAAATGACAGATGTGATACAATAATAATCAGAACAGAGTTATTTTGAAAAAGTTCTCACACCCATGGTGAAACACATAGGAACCTTCATTCATCTGGCATCTTATTTTTTTTTAAATCGTATCGCTCAACCTACCGTTGGGGTTAAAATTGTGTTTTCTTTGGACGTGCTCTTATGTTACAACAACAAAACTAACGAAATTCCCGTCTGGTAGAGGTCATACTTTCGAGGAAACCTCAAACAAAATTGTTTGAATGTTATTCTGAATTTGCCTCAGCATATTTCCCTGAATATCATTGTGTTTGTATATTTATTTCTAAACTGAGTTAAAGACCCTCTTTTTAAATTTTAATTTAAAAACACAATATTATTTTTGCATCGATTTGTTTTCCTTTACAAGCTTAGAGAGATAGAGAGAGAGAGGGGTGTCAGATTAGGGACCTAGAAAACAAACAATATGTTTATAGTTAAATTAAATAATGCACGAAATATAAATGATGTTTGCGTTATTATTTAGTATGGGATTTTGCACTCTCATGCTAACAATTATATTTGTAAAGATTGGAATATTACTTTTTTCAGAGACTCTAGTTTATCATGACTATTTTTTTTACTTCTTTCAAGAGTTCATATTATAATAAGTGTTATATATATGCATATTTATAATTCATTTTCTTACTTTTCATTTATTTTGGATTTTTTTCTAATTGTCCTTGTCATGATCATCTAGAAAGATGATGTTTCAGATTGCATTCACACCATAACAATATTTTTTAGTGTCACTTGATAGTGTCACTATGACCAAATATATAAGAGAAATATCTTGGTTAAACTAGCTTTGACTCGTTTTTCCTCTTGCCCTTCCACACTCATCTTCCAAAAAAAGGAAGGAATGAAAACACATAGAGTGAGTTAGAGCGTTATAGTATGAATATAACAGTGACGTTTGAAACAGGTGACGTACAAGTCTGAGCAACGCAAATTAGCTATCTCATTTTTTTTTAAAGATAAGGTAAGATAAGATTAGAAGGTATTCTTCTTCTTACGAAATAAATATTAATGTATATGTGCTTGAAAGGTTCATCTTGTTTTGTCTCTGGATTCGGAAACAAAATATCAAACTTATTGTACCTTGCATTTATCTTGTGTTACAGAGATTCCGGTACATCCCTAAAGCTAAGGGCTTAGAGTACACCCTTATCAATACTCGTCACAATAATCAACTTTTTTAGATTACCGCGGTCGTGTAAGACATGACAGAGATGGTAACATTTATACAGACTATTTTTGATCGTATCAAGAGAGAGGTGTAGTAACACAATCTGTCAGTTCTAAGGAATATGTCCTTAGGGACAAGCTCTTCGAGAAAAATTAGTTTCGATCTTTTGTCAATGTTAACTCTTGAGTATATTATTTCAATACTTCATAGACGGGAATTAAATATGAAATCGGCACTGTTCATGTTGTGTGCCGTTGCGATCAATTTAATGAACGAAATATTTCCCTAGGCGATTTATTAAAGGGTGTCTATTCTAATCATTTTACATTATGATTGATACAAAAATTATTGAATTTATTTATTTCACTTTTGTATGGATTTATGTTATCATATAATTCAATGAATGATGTAAGGACGATAATGATAATTGCTTGTATACCATGATTTAACCAATTGTGAACTTATACATGTAAAAATATAAGTCACCATTCTCATTATAAATTGATGTTCAGGTACAGATCATATAATATGACAATGATTACAAATATGTTTAGAAATCTTCCACATGTTGTATTAAGTGTATTATATACATATATACGTCTCTTCTTCTTTATTTCCGCCGAGTATAGTTTTTGTTACATTCTTTTATGTTTTTGTATTTTCATTCCTCATGTCTTCTATTTATGTATTTCACAATTCTCCTTATGTGATCAAAATTGAAACGCCCTCTGTTTATACATTAAGTTGAATTGTATTGAAATTACGTGATTAAAACAAACACTGTATTTTCCATACTTCTTTAGGAAACGATTCACTTAAGAAGACAGACGCGGACGCCTGAGATGGTACGGCCACATGACGAGGAGACAAAAATGACAACTGTCTGAGAAAACTTGCGATCTTGAAGTGAAAGGCAAAACCAGTATGGACAAACCGACAAATCAAGAGGTAATAGATGATATCAGGTAGCTAGGTACCAACAATAATATCACTGCCATATAACTGTGAGTCCGACCCATTACTGCCTATGACTTTAAATGATGATGATGATAATGTTGCCAAATGAAAGTCTTATCTAGCGTTTCATAATTATAAACTATAAACATTCAAGACATACGAATATAGGCATTTTTGATTGAAAACAGTTGTAGATAAGGGTAAAAGAACAAATAACATATTTCATTTTCTCATGTCTTCTTTTCATATCTTCTTTAATAGATAAATGTGATAGATATCATTGGTAGACGACATTGAAGGCCAACAAATAACTAATTGGTTTTTCAGATATATGCAAAAACTTATTCTAAGAAAGATGTTCCATATTGTGGACAAAGAGACAGTGTCTAGTGAATGCGTCTCCTATCTAGTGAATTCCTTTTGAAGTTTCTTGCCTTATACTTATCATATACATGATTCATTAATCGTCTTTGATGTTGCTGTTGTTTTTATCATAATGTGCTTTAGATTGCATAGATAAATCCATGTTTAGAATTTGTCAAGATTTCATTAAAGCACACCTTTACTGCATTTAAGTAAACTTTACGACAGAGATAATTAGCTTTCTCCTTTCAGGTTAAGTCTTAAATAACGTCTCATGAAGTTTCACCTGTTTTTCATCAAAATAATTGTATTTTTGACGTCAATCTCGTTTCTTAGATGATAAGAACCATCAGGGAATTTTAAGGGGGTTTAAGGGACGACGATAATATAACGTTAACTCTCTGATGCTGTGAATTGTTTAGCTTTTCCTGTTCTTAAAAATATGGCTATAAGATATAAAAGAAGTATCGATTTCCCACAAATATCTTAACAACAGATGCCAGTCCGGCTTACTCTTGACTTTTCAGTTTGTTAGAGTCAATCTTCTATGACGGCCACAAATAACGACATGTCTAAGCCCAAGTCCGATGCACAACTGTCTTGCTACTTCTGGCATTCACATGACATTTATTGCCGTAATAAAGACAGATCAAAAGTAGGAGCTAAGCTATCGCTCGATTCTAATTAGACATCAGTGATCTGCTACGGCATCATAAAGACGTGTGTGACTGCTACTTACGACAACAAACGGTGTTGACATTGAGACACTAAACTATTACAGCAGTGGGCAGCATATGTTATGTGGGTTATGTTAATTGGATGAAGTGTTACCTTCGTTCGGAAGTGAATGGTGACGGGTGATAAGTGATGAGTATTTAACCTTTTCAAACGAAAAACCTTCATGTTCTAAGCGAAATAGATGAATAAATGTCACAAAGACCATAAAAAAGAATCACAGTTGCAAACTTTAGCAGATCAAATCAATCAGTAATGCTGTTCAAATAACGTCAATAAGAAATATGGTTGTATTATTTTTTCTTTATATCATAAATGACACAATTTAAATTAGGCTATATGTTATGAAATAACTAATTTTATCTTTCAGTAGATCATGTCGAATTTGAGATATACTATCCTTAAAACTAATTGTTTTCAAAACAAGGTCGAAACGATGTAAGTTCAATTAATAAGAGTAAATGTAAGTTGTTTGTTATATACGAGTTTCTGGTATGACCAGAATAGAGAAAGCCTTCTCTTTGAATGAACGATTAAACAAACAAGACGTTTAAATTATCAATCAAAGACCTTAGATTTTCCCCCTTTGAACATAGTTACATACAGTTGTTTTTGTCTTTGTTGGTTTGAATAAGTCAAATAATTACTTTATTATTACATTTCTGTGTTTGTATCTCATTTCATTGTCGTTATGTTTGCTTGTTTGAGAGTACATTATACTTTCTAACACAGCTCATCAGTTTATTTTGTTTAGTCCTAGTCCACTTGTAATTTTATTTTTCGTAACGAACCTAGGATGAGTTTTTATATATGTTAAATACGGTTGGCCTGGTTTATTAGAACTTTGACAAAGATTTGATGATTTTGCTGTTCAGCGTCGTCATAAGCTTTGAGGCCCTCTACTTCACGGTTTGTGAATGTGTAACAAAAATATTTCTGAACGTTATCATAATATATGATGATCTTTCTGCTCAACGTTTCTTTACTTTTGGTAAAAACAGAGATGTTATTGTAGAATTTTTTTTATAAAGATAAGAATTGAAACACACTCATCTGTGAACTGATCACGAGCAGCGCGAATGAATCATATTATCTTGAAAGAAGTCTTCTATGTCGTATTTCCTTTTGGTCTTATTTTCTTAGACAAGCCGTTTCTCAGGCGTTCTTCTTCTTTATCTGTGTGATTCCATCTCTTACCATCTTGTTCTTATATATCAGTGTTATACTTCTGATATAACAAGGGCTCAAGCACAGTTCTTTAGGGTGTACGGATATCGATGCCCCAAAACACACCTGTGCTGGCTATTTGCATTGTTGAAACCTTTTTCAGTTCAATGACGAGTTTCAGACTACTTTGTTCTCTCTTTCAAAGCCACATTTTTGTTTTAACGTACAAGTTGTCGTGTTCGATAAATTCATTCGTTTAAATTATTCACATACACTTGGTGTTGACCTTAGTGGTTTAAAGACAACATTTTATCTGACTATTTTGATGACTCACCCGTAATCATACTTCTGTATCTGGTTTGTTAACTCAAACAAAACTTCACACAACATGAGTACCTTCACGGACTGACTGAGCTATCCAGCTATACAAGGACACAAATCAAATCCATTAAGAATAGAACTAGGATACTCACATGAGAAAAAAAATGATTGAGACAAATTTTGGAAAATGTTTTTGCGCTACGTCAATGATTTTTCAAATATGTGTTGATATTGACCAACTGACCCTAGGTGACCACATCTCACCACTGATTGAGTTAAATTTCAAAACAGTTGTATTTCATAGTTCATGTACATTGATCGTACTAGCTCGAAGAGACGAAACAGATATCGACGCTTTTAGTGAACTTTGGTGAATGTTTCGTAAGTAAGCATGTCACTGCATATAGTAATAAATGGTTATTTTTAGGATTATGCTTTTGTTCAGTTGGTCAATTCAACTTAGTAGTCTTAGGTTGAAAAGATTTAATTATAATAATATACAGTAGACACACAAAAATCACAATCAGTCATGCAAGGTGGTACCGCTAATTGAAGGCAGTTATTTCAACTCATAAGCTTATAAACTGCTGATTATGGCAATGCTCTAACTACGTTTATCAATACCGGTATTTTAATTTTTCCTAAGAGTGTGTTCTTACGATAAAATGCTGTGACAAAAAAAGAATGGCAAATTGACT
>JAUUEB010492559.1:0-10633 GCA_032362205.1 Clione limacina | reverse complement strand
TCTGTCTGTCTGTCTGTCTGTCTGTCTGTCTGTCTGTCTGTCTGTCTGTCTGTCTGTCTGTCTGTCTATCTATCCGTCTATCTAGCTATCTAGCTATCTATCTATCTATCTATCTATCCTTCCATCCATCCATCCATCCATCCGTCCATCCGTCCATCCGTCCATCCGTCCATCCGTCCATCCGTTCATCCGTCCATCCGTCCAAAAACATCATTACTTAATTGGTTACATCGTGGAAAATCCTGATTACGTCTTGATCTAGTCATGTTATTAGCTCTGTGTTTCTTTATCGTGTAGCACCCCTGAAGTGGTTGCGTCGCTCGCAATCTTTATCTCCAGCTGTTACTTAAACCACTCAAACCTAAGTCGTTTTTTAATAAGGAACTTTCTTTTGGTCGCTTTTCCCGTAATTTCCAGCTTGTAGTCCGGATGGTAAGCCAAATGAGTGTGAGTACAAATGGAATAACTATTATTGTTAAGACGGTAGATATGAATGACAAACCAAGGGGACAGAAAACGAAAAGACGACGATCGTGGTAAGTGCGCACCTCCCAGCAAGGTAGTGATGTGGACTTAATTAGCGTGAATCACCATCACTCTCCACATTGTGTGCCTCTGACATTCTAAATATTTGTACTTTGTAATAAATAAATACCATTGAGTGCGCCTTGCAGCACGATAGGTTAACTTGTTGTGTTGACTCAAACCTAATGTTAAAATACATTTTAAAAAAATCTTCATTATTGAAAGCAAACACAAATAACACTCAAACAAAGTTTAATGATACCATTTTGACCTAGTTAGTCCAGTAGTTATATCTATTGTTTTTTCTGTACATAACACTTAAAATGCCATGATTTAAGAGAACATGTAGACATGTTAAGTCCAGTATTATACTTAGTGTGGCTTTCTCTACTATCGCCTATTCTGCCTTTATCCCTACCTTGTTTTGAAAATTATGTAAGAAACACACAGAGAATTAAGACCACACATATATTAAGATAGATATATACTTTAAACACCATAACTCATGATATCTGGTTGACCTAGACAGTCCAGTAGTTAGACATTTACTTGTGTCTTTATTTGAAAAAAAGACCTAGATATATAATTAATCCAGTAGAATCAGTAAGAATGAATCCCTTCTATCTATCTCTTGCTTGTTTTAAAAGATCATATAATTAAGAAAGACACCATATCTTTAGACTACAGATAGTTATCGTCATATTTTAGTATGTATTTACTTTTATTTATTCAATTTTTTCGCCTTCCATATCAGTATTTCTTAGGTTCTTATTGTTTTTTATTAGAGAAAAAATACCTAGATATATAATTAATCCAGTTCTCCAGTGATTATATCTATTGGTGTTTATTACTATCTGTTTTTTTATGGCTTGTTTTAAAAAATCAGATAATGAAGAGAGACACCCTAATTTTATACTACAGATGCTGACCTATATATTTGAGTATGTATTTTTTTTATTAGTTATTCTATGTTTTCCCTTCTATATTTCTATATATCAGTATTTCTTACTTGTTTGTTATATGAGACACTGAAAAAGGACCCAGGACACTGTTTTACATAGATAATGAAAATGTAGATATATTGCTGTTTTAGCTATTTCTAATTCTTTTTGGTAAATTGAGAGAGTTAAGATACCATGACTTAAGACCTCTATGATAGACATGCATATATTTGTTTCATGTTATATCTTATACAAGGATTGTACACTATATTTAGTCATAATTAGTGCACAATGATATCCCTTAATGGGAAAATTAAACTACTTAGTTATAGAGATGTACATGATAGTTGAACAGAATTCATGCACAATGATATCACTTCTATTTAATGATTAAATTACAATGATGACATGTGCAATATATTAACTCATAACTCATGCACAAAGATATTACTTAATAGTAAAAAGCAAACTACATGCCTACGGTTGTACATGTACATTATAGTTACTCATAATTCATGGACAATGATATCACTCAATGAAAAAAGAAAATTACTTAGTCATAGACATGAACATGACAGCTATTCCAAACTCAGGTATAATGATAGCACTTAATGCGAAAAGTATTACTTAGTTATAGTCATATACACTATATTAACTCAAAACTCATGCTTAATGTGAAAAGTTAAGTACTTAGTTAAAGACATGTACAATAACAGCACTTAATGGTATAATTAAAGTACTCTTAATAAGAAAAGAGTAGGAACACCCAATCATAACACACATCCTTATACTTATACGGTGTACTAGACACACGAACTTAGAAACATGCCTACCTACACACTATTGCACACACATTCCCACACACATATATACACAAACAAAACATACAGACACATACGCACTCACTTACACACTCACACTTACATACATAAATACATGCATACATACTTTCACATAAACCAGAGTATAAATAACCCCACACATGCATATATTCAAGTTTAGCAAAATAAAGAAACATAAGATACACACAAACCTTAGTATAAATAAATTCACATACATTGCATTTTTAGCAAAATAAGGAATAATATACTTTTAAGGACTGTATACTGTCTTTTCATGCTTCTGTCATATCTATGTAAAGAGTGACATTTATATATGTATGTATATTAATTAAATGACTAGAGAAATGAATGAAATTGTAAAAATATGTGCTACCTGATTGGTAATTGTTGTATATACCAAATGGTATGACATTGTCAATGTAATTTTTCTGAATAAAAACAAAACAAAAACAAACCAAAAAAAACCAAACCCCACCCAAACAAAGAAAAACTATTTTTAATTTTTTTTTAAATTACGTTTTCACTCTTTTTTTTCTTCAATCCTCCGAGAGTGTACTGCACTCTGTAGCCCCGTCAGCGGTAGCTACTGCCAGTTTGTGACTAATTCTAATGTAATAAACCCCTTGCTTGACTCAAGTTACATGACGGGCGGAATAATTAATGAGACCAGACCGCAAATCCAATCCCAACCATAGATATCTAAAGAATCTTTACAGTTGGCTGGATAAAGACAGTTTCATAACAATACAGTAATTTTTTTGGTTTTTATTTAAAAAAATGTCTTAGATGTGAGAAAAGACTACGTCAGACTTGATATATTTCTCGATAACATATATTATATAACATATATAATATAACATATATAATATAACATATATAATATAACATATATAATATATAATATTTTGTTACGATTACATTACAACTACCATGACCTAGTATTTTCATTAAATTTCAAGCTACATTTTTTACGTAGTTTAGATTAAAAATAACGATATTTTGTTTAAAGTTCATATTTTTAAAAAGGTGACAGACAGATACATACAAAACCTTTCAGATTTACAAAAATTGACATCAATTAACGCTTCGCTACACGATCTTTTTAGTTTTCGCGAAAAAATAAGTAAATAAGCAAGTTTTATTGTGAGATTATTAACTATTTTATAGAATTTTAACTTGTAGCATGTTTCACATTAGGGTGCTTTATAATTTACTCAAGGTGAAAATACGAGGTCATTATGCCGCATTTTTTTAAATCGTATGCTTTACCGCTTAAGCTTAAAGGTAAGAACAATCTTTTTCTTAATTATTATTCCGAGAAATTAGATTTTTTGACCATTGGTCAGCCTTACTGCCCAGGGGTTCGAAAAATGTTTTGGTTATCGCAAATTTATGTGTTAAGGTCCCTTAAAGATCAATAAAAACCGGATCCGAAAGTTGTTGGTCGATACCCTTAAACCACCAGGGATTTTCTGGTATATGTCCCCGGTTAAAGAGGTTAATTTCCATATTAACTTTCGTAAAATGTAATCAGTTATTATTTTTGCCTTTTTTCCATAGATATTATCAAAAGTATTGAAATATGCCATTAAACATATCTTTAAAGTTATTGGAATTAAAACTATCTACGATCAGTTTATATTGTTTATAATAATAATAATAATAATAATTTAATTTATAGCACGCTTTCGCTCATCAGGGCCAAGCTCAAAGTGCGTTACAGAAATGTCACTTATAATCGCTCACCGAGTATCCAAAGGTTTTCTTTGGCTTAACAAGGAGTGTCGTATCACTACTGGACCTTAACTTACTAGCTCTATATGGTTTGTGGAGTACGTCAGAAATGTAAGAAATTGAGGAAATGTGACTTGACAAATTAAGCTCTTCGTCAAAAATTACACCTAGCTTTTGGGCTTGGTTTGTTGGTTGTATTTGAGATCCATTGACTGTTAAAGATGGGATATCTAGCTTTTGAATCACTGATTTCTTCCCATATACCAAAAACTCATTTGTCATCCAATCGTGTGTTACTTACCGCGAGCGTCGATAGGAGTTCCAACTGACATCACAAGTGCACGCCATCTGTTTCTGTTGCTGCTGATCCTTGTCATCTGTGAACGCCATGAGTCTGCTGGCTTCATTGATGTTGCCAATGTTCGAAGTCGGTGGTCTTCCTCTTTTCTTTTTGCATGAGTTTTCTCTTGCAAGACAGAAGACATCAGTTGCGTAATGCATGGCCCACTTCTCTCAGCTTTTTCCGTTTCACAGACATTTTCTCCAGTACGCTCTAGTGTCTTCTTATGTCTGTCCAACTTACAGAAGACGTTAATAGAGCCACATCTCTGCAGAATTGATTTCGTTCTTGGCATCCTGTTTTATAGTCCAAGCTTCAGACCAATACAGCACCACAGGCCAAATTAGAAATTTAAAGATTTTTACTTTCAATTCTTTAGGGATAACTCTTTAGAAAATAGCTGTATCCTTTTCTTTTTGGCCATGACAATACTTTGTCTGATATGTTTTTTGTGTGTGCAATCATTTTCCTTGATTGAGCCTAAGTACTTGAAATTTGGACATATTCAAGATTGTTCTTTTGGAGGATATCTGCTGTTTATTTGCATGACTTTGGTTTTCTTGACATTTAAATTCAGGCTAGCATCCCCCCTGCTACGTCCACTTTGTTCAAGATTATCTTCATGCTTGTTGTTATATTATCAGCAAGAAGGGCAGTGTCATCTGCATATCAAAGGTATGTGAGGTTTCTTCCTTGTATTCTGATTCCTAGATCTTCGGTTTCTGACTCTCTCATCACTTGCTCTGTTAAGATACTGAAGAGATTAGGGGGGTGGGGGTGGGGGTATGCAGCCTTGTGCCAGACGCCACCTTTTATACTGAAGTTGTTGCAGTGAGGTTACTTAAAGTATCTAATTTGTATAACTCAGCAATTGCTAGATACAAATATAATGAAAAGTGTTTGTTATAATTGATATTGGTTACACTTATTACCAAACTCTTGATATATATACTTTCGTCATAAGTAAGAAAATGACACAAGTGAGATTAAAGGCCATCGGTCTACAAGGCACCATTTTTCTTCAGAGGTGTCAACTAAACATTGTCCTTTCAACGGTGCGCTCTCAACTTAGTACCTAGGGAAATATTGAGACATTGAGAAAAATATAGGACTTATTTAAAACAAGTTTTACTTAAGAGATAAAAACCCTCAATAATTAAATATATATTAAATACAGTCTGGTATGTATTTTTGTCTTGAGGATACGTAAAAACACGCTTGTCTCGCAGATGAGAGGGCCTGTTTCCTAGGATTGTGTTTAATTATACTACAGTCCTACAGGACGTTAATGGGAAATCTCCCATCAAGGACACAAAACTCTGATCTCACTGCGCCATATGGCGTTTTAGAGAGTGAAACCTCACTGTCCAATTTTCTATTTTACAACTTACTAGAAAAATCGAATAGGCAAGATTCGAACCAGGTACAATTGGTTCAGTTGTATTTTTGCTATTCAATACACCTTGAAACATATGAAAGCTGATTACAAAAATAAAGTAGTTTAAAATGCTTCATTACAGTATTCCTTACACTGGAACAGATCAGAAAGTGCGAGTCCCACCGAGTGCAGAAAGTGTGAGGTTGGCAGAGAAAAATCACAAAGTCAATGATGTGGTCTATATTTCGGCTGAACGTATAGGCGTCCCCTGAAACGCTGGGTAATATATAAAACAGCAATCCGCCTTTCATTTGACCTTCATGTGTTGCAACATGCGCTTAACACTAAACACTCACACACTCACACACTCACACACTCACACACTAAACACTCACACACTCACACACTCACACACTCACACACTAAACACTCACACACTCACTCAGAAAGACATGTCAAGGCAAGATAATGTTATTGGAAATGACAATATAAGCAAGGCTCAATCATTCCCCTTTTAATGGACTTGCGTATGTGGACAATGTCCACTAGACATCTCCTTCAAACCAACCAGACAAACGAAGGCATTAAATATATACAATTAAGTCAAATCTACAAATAAAATAAAGAAACATGGTCCGCTGCAAATGCCATTCAATGACAAGTGAGTTAACCCGCTTGTCATAGACTTAAACTTACCCGTCACATAAAGGAGTATTGGGAACGCGTAACTAATTAATCTCAACCAAGTCAATGATTCAATACCCTTGAGATCCGTTCATTTTACAGTCTCATTTCTCGCTAAAGATTTGTCTAGCATGTTTAATCTCGTTGGTTTGAGAGACTTGAGGGTCACCCGTATTCGACTTTGTCTTTAATGACGTTGAACTATTGTCAAGTTCATAAATTCATCTAAATGTATTTTTTTCTTTTGTCTTAAGCACTATTAGCAAACGGAGCAATAATCGTATTACAAATTATTTCATATATTTGTATTTATATTGTTTTATTCGTTAATGTATCCAGTCGTTTAATTATTTATATTTTTTATTTTTATTCATTTTATATTTATTTACTAATTTATTCATTATATATGTCCATTATCCATTCATCGTTTGATTGTTCGAAAATTCAATAATTTATTTATTAATCGAATTATTGGTTATTGCATTTTTATTTGAAGGGGGTGATTCGAGGTTTTTCAAACTGCATAGCACAATATACGCAAAACATTTTATATCCATTTTACATGTTACAGAAAACTGCATGGTTTTTATCTATTAATTTTTTTTCTAAATTTTAATTTCAAAAACGTTCATATTAAAAAATCATCCTGTTTATCTATTGTTATCATATTAGGTTTACTTTCAGCATGATTGTTCTGAAACAAAACTTTGTGTTAAGTGCTCAGAATTTAGTCCATGAAACTATTGCCAAATATGAAAGTACTTTTCGTGTACCAAAATATTTTACCAGAAACAGAAATAATGTTTTTACTCTAATACCAATTGAAATATAAAGTAGCATTATTGCATTAAAAAGTGAGACAAAATAAGAGCCAAAACCCACAAAAAACCTGAAGGAACTTCGTTGAAAATAGAGGATCTGAAATGTAATAACTCATTCTGCTTTGTATTCTTCTATGGAATGGTCAGCTTGATAGAATGTGAAGACAAATTCACATTTATACCATTATGTTAATGTAATAATCTCCTAGCTTATGTGACTGACGTCACAAGACAGTCGGATTGGTGATACTTGACCTTAAATCTGTACAGTTGGCTTGACACAGACAGTTTTATTACATGTCGGTCGTAGTGAAGTTATATTAAATCCCCTTCTGAGATGTGAGGACTACTAAATTAGACTTTTGAACTTTTGAACTTTTATGATGAATTTGACAGTAGTCTTATTTTATCTAATGTAAGGTTGCCAATGTCCATATTGATTTTTTTTTATTGTTTTGGGTTTTATACTTGCACAACAAACCTACAGGGATGATTCTTGCTTTCCTGGGTCACATTTTGTTGTGAATATTTTCGGACTTTCCTGGATCTTCTCTACATTTGTGTGTGGCAATTTGTTTTTTCCGTAACTATGTGTGTTTTCGGGATGGGGGTTAAAGGTGGAAGGGGGGTTATGGTAGTAATGTAGAGATATTTGGGGGATGTACAGGAGAATTACAATGTTGGCTATGCAGACTGGTAGTTGGGAGATCTCTGCGTATTTGCTTGAAGACGCATCAAATCTGCTGCGAACCTTTCACCATGTATGGAGGGGATGGGTCGACTTCATCTCCCAGGGACATTACAGTATTGGCATTGTATTAGTCGTGCTAGGATCAGTTATCGTAGGTCCTTGGACTAGGAGTCAGTTGAAATAAGTTTGTTGTTAATCAATCGCTGGGGGTAAAATCTTTGAATCAGAACTGACTCAGAGGTCTGGCGCGACTTGGCATCTATGTAAATGCCTGTCAAATTCATCATAAACTCAACTGCCTTTTCTTCACCTGGATGTCTCCTCCTCATTTGTCTGTTTAGGACTGGAGCCTCGCTTTATTTGCAGTGGTTATCTGCGTACGCCTTACCTCTCATCTTGGCAGTATCTTTTTTAATAAGGATGTCGTATGATTTGCCATTATGCTGTAGGTCATTTCATGGTATTTGCACGAACCTCTGCCGACGCTCTGGCACACTATATATAACTTATTTATATTTGTGATGGTGCACCTGCTCAATTAGAAAAAGTTATACTTTTGTAGGAACTATTTGAGCAATTTTCCTCTTTGGTCTACAATCTTGACCTTAAACTTGCTCCTTTCAGCCCCCTCTCTCTCACACACACACACTCTCTCTCTCTCTCTCTCTCTCTCTCTCTCTCTCTCTCTCTCAACCATCCGATGTTTTTGGCAGGAACAAATAACACAGTGTCTTCCTATCTTATACCATCCTGCTGCCTTCTCCATTTTAGTAATTGGGTTCAAAGGACGCATCAAAGTTTTTAATATTTTTTTTTTAATTCATCGATTTGGGTATTTCATTACATGTATTTTCTTTTTTTTCTGTATCTGTTGATGTGTTTATTCATTCTCTTCTCATAATTTTCATTCAATAATTGATATATTAATGTATAAATCTATTAAGTTTTAAAATATTTTATATATTCATATATTGCTTTATTTGTTGTCGTCCAATAATTTTTTTATTCATCTATTTAATCATTTATACTTTGTTTTATTTAATTTATTTTACATACATTCTCTAATTTATTTATTTTAGATATTCATTGTTCCTTTGATTTTTTACAAATTCAATCATGCATTTACTCATCGAATTTTTCATATATTTACTTATTTTTGAAAAGCAGAATTCAGATTAGTTGCATACCTCTATTACGGAGCATACAAAGCATAATATAAAGGTAAGATACAATTCATTGAACACGTTCTAGTAAATATAAATATGCCAAGTCCTAGCTAAGCCGTTATTCCAGTTGCCCAAACAATACAGATTATTTTCACATACACAGTAAGCTCTTGGAGAGTCGAATCTCGATTTCCCCAGTCGAGGTAGTAATAAACATTAGGAATGATAAAAGTATATCCACGCCATGGAGGTATTAACCTACTAAGATAGCAAAGGCCAGGTAGTCATTTACCTCTTAATGGTAAGGCCAATACCCTACGAGCGAAGAGCTTGGACACGCACGAGATCAGCTCAATAGCTAGTTTGCGGCTTGGTTTCTCAGAGAATATGGCATCAAGGATATGAACAATGCTTTCTTAAACAAAAGAGTACACAATATACGTCACTTCTCGTTCGTACTTTTGGTTTTCCTATGTAAATTTCTTCTTTAAGTCAATTAATTACGACGTCGCAAAGAAGACATGACGTCAGATTCATTATATATGAATTAACTATCTTGTAGTTAAATGAACTCCGGAAATTACCAGAGGATCCAATTGACAATCTCTGCATATCTATGCAGATGGTGTTCGTAATCTTTTTGTACAATTGGTATTTGTGAGTAGTTGTTGTTCTCCAAAGCAAAAAAATGGTCGAATAATCTATATATTATTTTATAAATATATAAATGAGAAATGATGGATTTTATTTTATATGACGTACAGATAACGTTAAAAACGTTGAATAAGCTTTCAATCGCTAATATAAAAGCAGGTGAATCATATTTGATAATAAGCACGACAATTATAAACCCGCTACGGTTTCAGCAAATAAAATATTGTTCAACGTTTTATTGAAGTAATAACTTTAACAAGTTAGTTTTGGATTTTGTCAACTTCACTCAAAATGTCTTTAATTGGCATTAGTTTAAACGTCACAACACATTTATCAATCATTGTAAATTGTTTAGCCTGAAATATGTAGTTGCCATAATAAGCGTTCATTTAATACCATGATCGAGTATATTTGTCAAGAAATAGAAAAGTTCAGAGGGGGTTGTAATTCCACCTCAGCCTCTTGTGTTAGAAAAGGTCACTGGTGGACATCTCATCCACCCCCAACCCAAGCGAAGACAATAATTATAAAGAACAAGGACAGCTTATTGTAAATTATATCAGTTTATTCTCATGACATGAATAATTGACATTGCTGAAATGAAAGCTTATGGTTTAAATGTGTACATGGTCTTTCGATACCTTAGCCCCACCCCCTGGCTAGCCAAACCTAACCAATCTATGACATAATTCTATTTATTCCACAAGCTGAATGGAAATAATAGGGGGAACTTCCGAACAAGTAAATATTAGACAATAAAGTTTGTTGATAGAAATTATGTATATTGGCGTATGGTGCTGAAAAGGTTTCATCAATGAATAGGAAATTCCCAAAGTTCATTCTCGCTTATGTCTTCG
>JAUUEB010492548.1:0-10633 GCA_032362205.1 Clione limacina | reverse complement strand
CCCCCCCCCCCCCCCCCCCCCCCCCGTAAGGTATCGGGACACCCTGTACACTGTATGTGTTTAAATAAATGAGCACCAGAACTGTATCTGTTTAAATTAATTTAATAAGCATCAGAAGAAATTGTTTTGTAACTATACTTTCAGTGTTTTCCCTCAGAAGCTGTTAGATATCGACAAAAAGCTTAAGAAAAACACACTTTTCTACTTCATATTCATGAATTGTTCAACATTTCGATATTGTTCAAAACTGTTATATTTGTTAAACTACCTAAACAATGGAGGAGGGAGGGGGCTTTTGTTTTAAGCAGTCGAACAAGTATTGCTGTAATACAGACTTTGAATTTACGAGTCTGTTGTTGCAGTGCGTCTGTCTAGCTTGGAGGAATAGATAAGATTTAATCGAGTCAGTTTCCTCTTTACCCGGTGGATTTGATAGATAAACGTTGGTTTATTGGAGTGCAAAATTCCCGATTGAGTGCTATACGTCTCTTCAATAATAACGTAATTCTTGTGGACTTACTTTCGACGCATAGAATGAGGAACCATAGAAGCATTTCGAGTTTTTATGAATCTAGGATTTTTATATTGGGTCGAATACACAATATATGTTTTAGAATATGAATTAATAGGATTCATTTGTTTTCATTTTCGCATAGTACGAAATAAGATAAAGAATCTTATAATGGCCACTTGTCAAAAAAAAGTCTTGGAGGATTTATCGCGTCTTTTGGCAGGATTTTAAATTTTGAAAGCCATCGTGTTTTTACTAGGATTCATATGTTTGCATTTTCGCATAGTACGAAATGAGATGAAGAATCTTATAATGGCCACTTGTCAAAAACAGTCTTGGAGGATTTATCGCTTCTTTTGGCAGTATTTTAAATTTTGAAAGCCACCGTGTTTTTACTAATGTCATGTTAGTTTCATATATTATTGTGTATAAACACTGTTACACGTACATAGTGAATATTTTTTTCATGTTTTTTTTTAAAATTTTATTCGATTTCTGGACACCAGTTACTGTCTCAAACAAAAGTAGCTATTCAAAAGATTGACTTCAGAATTATGTATTTGAGTTTAAAAAAATATAAGCGCGATCGAATCCATTTATTTGATTCCTTACACCACAATTTAACTAAATGCACTTAGGTCTCACTGTTTGCTCTTTATTGATTTGTTACATTTCTCCTTCACATATCTTCATAAATTGGAACGAATTCCTTTTTGTTGACTGAATTGTGCGTTCGCTCTCGGTAGCTTTTAAGTCTTGTCATTGTACTTTTGATGATAAAACTGTAAGAAGATCGACCTAAACGACGTATTGAGTGAGCATAGCGTCCCGAAAATAAAGTTGTTACATTTTTTGTAGTTTTTAATAACAATTTTATAAGATTCCTAGACAACAGAAACTTTCGAATAGAAAAAGAGCTATTCGAATTAATATTTGATAAGATGTCAATTGGATTATGTTTGAACTTTTTTTAATACGTGCTGGATCGATTCCCTTTATTTGATTCCATACACCACCATTAGCATGATGCACTGATGTCTTACTGTTTACTCGTAATTCATTTGATTTGTTGATTTTCTCCTTCACAGATCACCAGAAATTGGAGCGAGAAGCCAGGATATGCAGATTACTCAAACATTCAAATATAGGTGAGTCAGACATTTGAAATACAATGGGATGTCGTACCCTATACTATGAACTTAAAAAACGTTCATGGAGTAAAAGCGCGAAATGCTTGTAGGAAGTACGAATTTGCTCCCGCGAAAAATGTCATTCGGAAATTGTTTACAAAATGTGTATTTTACTGGTATAACTATCAATATTATATTCATCTGTTAATGTTTTAACAGTGGTCTATAGATTGTCAGGAACCATTAATTTTTTACCTATCCTTTTCAAGGTGGGGGGGGGGGGGGAGGGCTTCCACGAAATGGTTTAATTCCGAAAAAAATATTTGTAATATTCATTCTTGAAAGGTTTTATAATTAAATTGTATATATTACACACTTCATAAGTCGTGTGGGTAAAGTTGTGTGAACTTAACAGCATGTTTCTCAAAAACTGTTTATTCCCATACAATTATTCATCATTTTTGTTTTGCTTTTTTATTGAGGTTAAGTACCAAATATGTGTTTTCATAGTAACATTCTAAGATCCTTACACGTTTTTGAATCATAACTATACTCCCACGTTTCTCGTTCATCCTCACACATCATACCTCCAGTCGGAGCCCATACCTTATTATTCTCTATTTCCCGATACTCTTTCTTTGCTTCATTACAAATGGCATTTATTTCACATTTTTATTATCGAAATAATTTTTTTTTGTGTCTTGAAACCAATGAACAGACCCGAACATCCCACTCTAAAACCACATCTGTATTGAGACTCACGCACTTTTGGCGACCAGTTTTAACTCAGAAATTGGAGGGTTTCCATCATGACCTTGGCATCTGATGATGTCTAGTAATGAATAGTCATGATTTCGCCACCCTTTGACAACATCCCTTCGCCATCTTTATCACCGTAGTTCGTTGGCATTATTCATCAATAATTTTTAAATTATTTCTTTTATTTGATGATCAAAGTTGCGAATTGTTGGATATGATTAAGGACGTCATAATTTTTGGTTGCCTAGCGACATTCACAACGTCTTTATTTTTTATAGATATTTTCACCTCCTCCATAACTCAACCGGGCCTGGTTTTAGTGATCATAATAGGACCGAGACACACAATTTTGCGATTGCCAAAACTTGAGACGACTGACCACTAGGCCTAGGGCTGACCAATGGTCAAGATATCGAAATACTCAGAATGGATCGAAAATGGTCGCAAATGAAAGGTGTTGATTACGAATAGGTTTAAAAATAATTAAAACAAGGTCCGGTTGAGTCATGGAGGATTGAGATAAAGCCCCCCCCCCCCCCTAGTATTTAGCATACACATTGCGCTTTACACTCCTCTTATCTAAGGATTTTGAAATAAATAATGATTTTAGAATTGGTCGTTGGAGATGATGGATTACCATTTACGTTCGTTAAGTTTTTAAGACACCTCTAGAAAACAATAAATTGCTGGTACTGGGAATGTCAAATTGCTTGTTAAAATCTAGACAATTTACAGATAAACATAAAAAAAAATCAAAATTGCTGCTAAAATTACTTGATTGCTGTGGTACTGTCAGTCCCTCAGTCCACTTTCCTAGATGTATGGTATTTAACTACTAAAAAAATATTACATATTACGGCATTTTAATTTGTTTACCGAAAAATATTCGCTCCCGCTAAAATCGATTTTATTTCTCATCTTCTTTTGGAGGAAACACGCTTAAATATAGTCTAAACATTTCGGAAGTAACCATACTGTCAAAATGTAAATTGTAAAAATCAACATAGACTAGACTAGACTAGACTAGACTAATGTGTGTACTAGTGTGTACCACGTACTCGATCACATTGAAACGTTTTATTCAGATAACCAGAAGTACTTTTTCTCAAGTCATCATATTTTGTGTAAATTGTTTTGTGTTCCTAGTCAAAGAAATAAGATTCATTGAAGATTCTTTTGTTTAAGTAAAAAAAACACACAGACGGATTTGGACATGTTTTCAAGCCGTTGTTTCTATTGAATTCAAGACAGAATCCTTTGAGAGACAATGTGTTGCCACTTTAAGGGGTCTTGTCTTATTTTGACCATACTTAGTAGTATAAGTTGAAATAAGAACACAATAAATATTTTGAATCTACTTTAAGGTCAATGACAAATTAATGAATCTAGAATGTACAACGTCAATTTGCAACATCGTTAGAATGTAAATGACCGCTTGATTTGAGGTCGCGGTAGCGTTGTGTCTAGTGTTCTCGATTATCATGCGAAACTTCCGGGTTCGATTCCCGCCGGGGACTCCCTAGGACTTTCTGCCGCTCTTCTAGACTTCTAGGTACCCTGCTATAGACAGTGATGAGTTGATGACCGATGGGCCGGGAAATGCACTATGATAATTTTATCTATTATTTTGTTGATTCCGTTTCAGCCCATCATAAATGCCCCTTTAATATCTACCTATTTTCGTTATATTTATCCTGTAAGTAACGCTATTAGCTGTAGTATAACCTTGCACCATATTGAATTCCAATCTTGAAAGAGTAAGGACAAAACCTATACTAGTGAGATTCTAAAATCATTGGCTTGGTAATCCTAGTGAATATGTTGAAATACAAAAGGCCATAAGGTAGACTTAGCTATAACTCACATTGGTACTTACAAAGCGGAAAATGGAAGAGACGATATTCATTCCTATTTCCGGAAATGTCCTTAAGCGCTTATCCGGCTCCACTGAGTTATACCCCTTTCCATATAATTTGAAGAGAAACCAGAGAGTTCCGCTTTGTCCGCACGTCTGGTGCTCAGAAGAAGGTCAACTTTATTTTCCATTCCACCGAACCGATTATTCAGCCTTTACCAGCTCGTCCAGTCATGTGCTGTTTTCCCTTTAACATCATTTCTTGTCTGTGAACCTGATAACCTTCCATTCATTTTGCTCAATTTTCCTTGTTATATTTTCCAAAATTACCTTCTTCAAATAGCATTATGTTCAACTCAGAATACATCGAAATTACTCGTCAGTTGTTATTCTCTTCCACGTGACTGGACAAATGCTTTGTGAATTACTGTAGTGAGTGTTTCCGTCGCGTCGTAGACGTTCATTATTCTATTTTTTCTTTCTGGTTATCTCTGAGAAAGCTAGGATTGTGCTTATTAAAGAGCCGGTACTTTCACAATTTGGTTCAGATTGAGCATTTTATGATAAAAAAGTTGTTTATGTAGTGAGAATCACTAGAAAGAGATCAATCAAAAGCGAAAGCGGTCTTTTTTAAGTGTTGAAACATAGCGTCTAATTTTTGTAAAGACCGATACTTACTAATATTACGAGTTGTGAATTTTACCCAACAATTTAATAGCTTCATCGACATGATGTAGCCTATTGAAAAATCGACTCCGGCTATCTTTAAATTCCAGTCTAAAGTAGGCAACGTCTGAAAATGAAGGGATCAATACTGGTGGTATTGTGGCACAGGGCTGATAGTGTCTGGTGAGCTCAACTTTAGAATTAATCACCCGATTTACCCAATGATAATGATGTCTGCGAGTCGTGAGGCTCTTTTCTTTTCTTCTGAAGAGATTTGCCCCATGGTGTCCTGTTGTTTATTCACAAACCGCCCATGTTGCGTAGTGGCGTTCATCTGGGCCAAGTCCTACCTGGGACGTTTTAAGTTTAGTAATTAAGTAGTTAGGTAATGAAGTAGTGGTTTTGCGTAGCGAAGAGATGGACAAAGTGGGTAAAACGGGGAACATAGTTCCCTGAAAATATTGAGTTGACACTCTCAAGCATACCAAATCTTACAGACAATTTTAGAGTTAGGATGCGCAATTTGTGTCACGTCTGTATCTTGTATAGTAGCTTTCTCAACTTCTACTAGCATACAGGGTGACTGCCAGTGTCCCCCCCCCCTGGAAATGTTAACCTGATGCCCACTGGAAATCGACATTCCCCTCTCTTGGACTTTCATCAACTATCCTGAATATTGTTACTTGAATCTGTGTCGTTGAAGAAATAAATGTGTACGCTCCTAGAAATGAAGCATATGCAATGGCACTTTCCCCTGAAAGACCCCCCCTCAAACAAATTTAGGAGGAAGGGCAGTCACCCTTAATATAAGATAAATATTGTTAATAGAGACGTTACACCCTCTTTAAAAATGTAGACGTGTTTGGGATCATTTCAAATCATTTTGTTTATCGACTACTGAATGTACAATGGCAGCCGTTTTATAATGAATCTGAGAGTTTTTTTTAATGTTAATGTTACTGGTGGTCTTATTCAACTGCTAAGATCTGTATCTCACGTTTTCAATTCTAGCAGAAGACAACAATTTGCATTGAGAAAGCTAACCACACAAAATTCCCGAAATCGTCCAAAATGTAAATGTCTGTAATTGCAAGTCTGTGAAGGTCTTTTAGACATCCCCTTGATACTCACTTGCAAGCTTAAAGGATACAGATTTTTCTCAGTTGGCTCTTTTGGATAATGATGTTTTGTAAATCACAATGAGTTAGTCGATAACTTTGAAATTGGAAATAAGCTGTGTCAGTTTCCTTTCCTTGGTTTTATGATCTTATATCCTACCCTTGACTTGACTTGATGAAAACATTCGTATCACTAGTGACATTTTTTAACATCGTTATTTCCATTTTTACAAGGTCACTCTTAGGTGACCATAAGCAGGCGCGTATTTAGGGGGGGGGGGCACGGGTGAATTTCCCCCCTTTTTACGGTTGGGGGCGCCAAAAAGGGGAAAAAGAAGGAGAAAATGACATAATTTGTAAGGTTTTGGTAGGGTGAGGAGGGGCGCCAAGAGGGGATGGGGCACCGATTTTCAGTTTGTCCCCCCCTTTTCAAAATCCTGGATACGCTCCTGCATAAGTACTACTTAAAGTACTTCTTGAGTCAAAACCTTCTCGAAGTGAATCTCTATGTCACTCTAACAATCTCGATATGAGTACTTCCTGAAGTAGGATAATAGCCGCCGTTTTTTTAACTAAATACATGCTGGTAGCGGACGTACTAACGTAAAAAAAAATTTGACATACATATCTCCTCTGAATTTGGTAAGGAATGACAGTAGGTTATGTCTTAATGTATTTGGATTTTGAATATTATAGATCTCTTGAGGTCAAACGATGGTCTTTGGGAAAAGCCGTTCGGTGACTTTAGATAAATAAATAGACGCACTTGTAAAATATCGATGCCTGAATAATCAAAAGCCTAATGTAAATTTATTCTAAAGTAAGGAGAGACGACTGTCATTATGCACTTGCCCTTGATTAAAAAACAGACATAAATAAGTTGTGACATCATTTTTTCACTACAATTTTGCTGTCGATTTCAACCATATGTACTGAAATTATTCCTACTTCTCAAGGACAAAAGGGTCAGAAATAAACAGATTGTGACACATTTAAAGATATTTCGAAATTCACTGAGTTAATATTACTTAATTTTGAGTATAGCCTCTTTCACCCTATGTCGCTCTCATCTCCTGCCATGTCTTAATTTCCACCCTCACATTCTCTCAATTTCCACCCTCACTTTCTCTCGTTCTCTTAAAATGATAGCCAAACCCAGTTCCTTGTTTCATTTAATTAGAAGGCACGTCAGCCAGTGATTTATTAATATCAAGTAAGAAAAGTGCCAGGAGCTTCACAGATGTGTGCAACATTGATTTGTTAATTGCTTTATCAAAACGTAAAAGTTCTTAGTCTTATATCAATAATGTTAGTGGAATGTAGGTTGTCTGGCTATTTTCAGATCTTTATTTAAACAGCTTACTTAGCATTTTCGATAGTAAAATTGCGATTCACAGTTTGTTACGAGAATTCAGATGTTTAAAGCGAGACTCTAATAGTAATTCTAGGTTTTACGATCATCAAACATGTTTAAATTGTGTAGATGGAGACATTTGATCTCTTTTAAAGTCTATAAATTAATTTTCACAAATCAGATAATTCACCCGTAATACAGGGTGTCCGTATATTATGCAACAACTTTGAAAATCAAAAGGTATCAAACAAAGCTGCAATGAATGCAAAATGTTTCACTGAAAACTATTTGCTGATATCTGTGTTGCTGTCATTTTTTAATTGATTTCAAAGTTGTTGCACAATTTACGGACACCCTGTATAATGTAAGACATTGTTATATCATTAGAAATATTAAAAAGATGACCAAGAAAAACATAATATCGAAGAAAAAGAGAAAGAATAGTAGTGAATGCTGTTACATTTTCTCCAGACATAATATATTAACAGATTAATGCTTACTGGTGGTAGGCATAAATATAAAAAGTAACAATCAAGTCTTTAAACCACCATTTAATGGAACAATACAAAGCAAAGTCAACAGTTTCGGGTAAAAACCCTTCCTCAAGACAAACACAAAGAATACAAAATCACATATAAAACATAGTAATAATTAAACAAATACTGACAAACTAATGTACATATTATGTATTTTTATAATATATTAACTACTGAAATATTTTTTAAAACATAACATCTTTTTACCCCATTACAAAAATGACTGACACGTATGGCCATTAGCAAGCACATAATGAGAAAATTCAGCCCTGTGAAAATTGAGATTTGTAAATGTAGATTTCCAAGAATTCTTTGATAGTGACGTAGTAATAAACGAGAGACTAAGGATTCAAATATGCGAATTCATGGATTCAGTTTGGACTCTTTGATGTCTATTAATGTGGTTACCTAATCTCCTTCCTTGGTCTTTTACAGTCATTAGTTTCGCCATTTTAAATAACTGTTTAAATATTTACACGTCCCTTTTTGAGATGTCATACTAAAAATAACTATTTTTTTTGTTATTGCAATGCTCCTTATCTTTGTTGCCGCCCCCTGATGGCCCTTATCTGATTCGAGTTTCCTTTTTTGCCCTTATTAATAAGATAAACATGTACAAGTCTAAATTTGTCGCAGCCAGCCGCCCCTAAGACATCCGTGTCCATCTGTGGTCCTCGAAATCTCGAAATTATCGGACAATTGCTTTCCTGTCGTGGTCGTTCATGGAATAATCTGGGGCACAAAGCTTTCAATAAGAAAATCAATCAGTGTTTGACTTTAGAAGCTCAAGCCTCAAGGAAAAGTGGAAGAGGATTATACCGCTAGAGAAGAAAAGCAATTACCGTGATGAATAGATAGGCAAATAAATGGGTAGATAGCAGGGTTCCAGCTCCGACTCCAGACCATAATTTTTTACGGCTCTAGACAGTATAATTAGCAACAGTTTAACATGATTTGCGCCAGCGTGCGTTAAATTTCGGACTTCAGTCATGTTCATTTGAAATTAACTGTTATAAGAATATAGTAGTAGCTTAATTTAATCATATAATCGAAATTCAACTTTTTTTTTAATTATTCAGATAAGGATTAATAATTTGACCATATTTTATATGTTTTGGGTTATTTCCAGAAGTTGACCTTGAGTCGGAGCCCAGAATCAGTCATTTCTTTTTCGGCTCCTCAGTATTTTTTCTGGCTCTGGCTCCATCTAAATCCCTTCCGGCTCCCCGGCTTCAAAGCCCTGGTAGATAGACAAACACATTGACACGTACACAAAGAAGAAATACATGTTGATAAGCTACTTAAGAAAATACTAGGCATGATGACGATGTAGAAGAGAGAGAAAGCGAGTAAATATAGAACAAGAAAATTTTGACTAAACTACCAAATGTTGTCTCGTTTTGTTTTGATGTGTCCCAACATGTCGTGTCGCACATAATAATGCTGTGCTAGATGTTGGATTGAGATTTATCATATGAATATTTAATATTGTAATACCAATACGTTATGTTCCATCGGTCTTATTTCTCACATTTCGTGGTTTGTGTTTCTGGTGTGTCCCCGGAGCCCGGATAAATTGTTGTAATTATTCATGACCATTCCACTGGAAACACAACTATCCGTGGTAAATCAATGAAAGTAACAATGTAACCGATCGACTGTGAGCTGCTTGTGGCAGTACCCGGCATGTACCACTCACGAACACCGTTCATTGAATATGATTTTTTTATAGCTTTCTTGGAAGTTAAGGTTACTTTCAACTGTCTGAGGTGAATATGGCGTTTTAGGCCTATGGCTACATGATATCCTGGTTGTATCAAACATGGGGCTTTATCGTTGAAAACTGATTTTAAATTCCATTGTTATAAACAATTCCATTACTTATTACATTTACGTTGTCAAAGCTGTTTAACATAATTATATGAAACCAGTATTTCTGTCTTATAAACTGTTAATACAATTTTTTCGCAGCACAATGAAATTAATTTTCGCAAGGGATTTGACTTCTTTTCGCGAAACACATCTAGGTTAAGATGCGCTCGTCTTTAAAATATCATATTGTAGCCTTTTTCTCTTCTCTCAAGCAGCATGAGGAAGTCAAAATAGTCATCCATATTAATTATTATTATTTACCTGGCAACACACGCCCGCTTACTAAGCGAATGGACACGCTTCGTTTAGCAACATTTCATCAAACCTAGTACTTACAGGTTCCTTATAGTTTATCTAACAATATATTGCAGTCATAACAAATTTAAATTGTAAACTGACCCATGCAGGGGTCATGCAAGCGAGTACTCACTAATTAAATGTACATATTTAAACTCGTAAACGATTAATCACTGGTAATGGCCATGCTCTATTCAATTATGAGTACATTTACTTCTTGATCATTGGTAAGCCCTAATGCAGTGGTCAGACCAGAGGTAGGCACGAGTACTGAGATTGGATACTCGTGAGTAGAGTAGAGTATTGACTTTTTTCGAGTAGAGTACTGAAATTCTCGAGTACTACTCGAGTATCCACCCTCGAGTATCAATAGTAGCGTGAGTATCCATTAGTATCCACAAATTCGATACTCGAGTAGTACTTTGAGGTTAGAATCAAGTAATTAAAAACTGTTAATTCGCACCTTCGACCAAAATCTTTTAGGTTAGATGATATTAAGGCTGTTTTAAAACCTTAAAATATTTTTCTATGGTGT
>JAUUEB010492537.1:0-10634 GCA_032362205.1 Clione limacina | reverse complement strand
AATAAATTTCTGCTTTGACCACACTTTACTTTCATTTTCTATTTATTTTAGACTCTGTCTATCCATGAAACTGATGTCTTTGTAGACTAGAAAAAGGCAAGGTGATAAAATTATAGTCTTCATACAAAAAAAAAGAATAAAACTCCTGGTTAGAATGTCTTTAGAAATATAAAAAGTGTTTGAAACAATACATTAGCATAACAACGGCTAATATAAAGTAAACAAGGTTTTGTTTCTCATAATCTGCCTGTTAAAAATCCCTCTAAGACTCATGATCATAATGCTGATAAAAATTGTAATCTAAAGCAAGTCTCACAAATCTCAAACGCTATTAAAACACAGCAATGGTACAGGCATGTTGGGATCATTTTCTATCATGATCTACAGGTAAATTCACTTATAAGGAAATCATTTTTTAAACAAATAATCAGTTATTACGAACAAAGTAAAAACTACCTTCATATAGCCCGTAGCCCTCTTTGTACCATTTAAATTTCTTAAATCGAACTATGATCTCAAAGAAATCTCTTCCAACGAACAAGAATTAAAGAAATAGTTGAGCAAAACAAAGAAAAGGGAATCAACTTGATCACTATTTCGTGAAGCACGACCTTACCTTCCAAAACTGGTTATTTTGTCAGTGACACTGAATGGGAAATTCTGACTTACTGACCCTAACTGGGGATTTTTAACTGAAATTTTATGCCTAAGGAACGCAAACATGCTTTTAAAAAAGAAGTGTTTCTAAAATATTGGTAGTCATTAAGAATGTTCTGTATCATGACCTTTTTTTATCTGAATAATATAGTATTTGTATAATAAATTAAAGGATCCACAGTCAGTTTTTGAGATTTTGAGAGGGAGGACTACAGTGAAGTCTTGTGGGGACATCTTTATGCCAAGTAGGGATTGGGGAAAGTTGATTACAAGTACAATAGTCAAATGGGAGGACTTTGATGCCAAGTGGCAGGGGGGGGCATCTGATATATGTCGAGCATGTATGATACTAAGTGGTACTGTGGTACCTCATACTGTGGCCCGGGGACCACTACCCCTGGACCAGTTAGTACCCTGGTACTAAGTGGTTTTGACATCTTAACCACTCCGTTTTTACATTAAATCCAGACACGGCTCCTGCACTTTTCATTAGAAAAAGAGACAAAAAGTATAGGAAAGTTAAGTTTTAATCCTGGCAATACCAAAAGTGAAAATCTTATTGGCCTGAAATAATAATTTCTACCAAAATAATAACAGAAATTTATTTTACCGGGTCATTTAGTTCAAATTTCTATAAATAGGTCGGAGCCTAAGTTGGAGTCAGAGCTGACTTTTTTTAAAGTGCTAGAGTTTGAACATTCGACATGCGACTTTTCAAAATGTCCAGTGAGGCGTGAACTTGGTCAGATCATGAACCTGACTTGACTGACTGGTTCAATTGTTAGTCAGGTTAAGTCATAGATATGCCACTTTCTTGCAGATCCACACACGAGTTAAGGCAAAAAAATAGGTCTGTTTCCACTTACTTGACCGACCCTAGTGTAACCCCCCCCCAACCCTGGCAAATTTTTTAGTATTGTGCTGTTTAGATACTGCATATGTAAAACAAAAACACAGTAAAACACACATTTAAACCAAAAGGTTGCTTAAAGTGTGCTTTTGAGGAAGAAACATCAACTGTTACTTCCGGTACCTGACTTACCTTCTCAATATTTGAAAAAATTCAATTCTTACCTAACCTATCCTATTTCCCTAAGCCATGTTAGTGGAAACAGACCTTTCCCCCCCTAAATCAGGTATATTTCTTCATGTTTTTTAGTATCCTTGGCACTAGGTGGAGTAACTTTTTTCATTAGACCCACCCTTTTTTTACCACTTAGTACCATGGTACAAAGTGGTAGCTCATATGTACGAGAAGGGACCACCCCAAACATACCAGTTAGTACCCTTGGTACTAACTGGTATTTGAATCTTGTAGGAGGGGACCACCCCTAACATACCAGTTAGTACCCTTGGTACTAACTGGTATTTGAATCTTGTAGGAGGGGACCACCACGGTACCAATCGGTCATACGTGCCCGGCATATATCAGATCCCCCCCTGATATGACAGTAATCTCCTCTTATCTCTTATGTGAAACTAAATTGTACCCACATGAACTCCCTGATCTTGGAAGTAGTCATGATCTAGCATCAAGTCCTAACAAAGATCAACAATAAAATGTTAGTTCTGCCTAGGTGATTAGAAATCGAGGTATATCATTATATCAGTAGAAAAATTGTAACCTGTTCAAAATATTTAGAAAAATCCACTCACAAACTTTGGCAGAACAAATTAAATAGTGGCTGCTGTGTGAGCAAAATGAAGCACAAAATCATTCAATGAAAAAAACATGAATATGTAAAATCATTGGCATAAAATCCGTCATGTAACCAAAATTAAATTTATTGAGCTTATACTGGACAAACAAAACAGACAAACAAAGAGAAAATGTAGTATTATTCTTACCAAAACATTAACAAAAATGATGCTCTGTGCTTCATCTTGTTTCTGTGTATCGATATTTTCATGATGTAACATAAGATATGTATATTTAAACATTGAATGACAAATCCATAAAAAATTTTGTTTTTCAACTGTTTATTAATCAACAGTTTCATCTCATCATTGCTTTCTTTTTCCTCTGCTTCTGTTGACCTGGTTGATGGATGGTTGTCCGTTGACCAGGCCCAAGTCCAGAGGAATATTCACTAAGAGTAGCTTGCTTGAATGACAAAGGTCTTTTTCTAAAAAAACAAAAAAAAAACAACATTACATTACATTTAATCAAAACTGGTGTTTCATTAAGGTCATCAATTATATCATGATTAATTCATTCTGCACTAAAATGGTCTACATCATATCCGTCACATTTGCACCAATACAAGTGTGACCAAATCGGAATCATGACTGACCTAGAGTTTTATAATATTAGATGTTCATCTGAATTACAAATGTAGATTGTTTTGGGCCACGTGGAGGCTGATATCTTCATCATTATGGTTTCCTATCTTTAATGTGGAGCCTGATGTTCATCTAGGACTTTGATTTGAAAACTCTATAGACATTGAGAACCTTATCAAATCACACTATGTATATGATGACTTAAGGGCTAATTTAAGCCACAAAATTTTAAGGAAAAGGGTATGCTCTAAAGAGGTGACAAAAAGGCTAAGAAATGCCATTGTAAAGACCCTCTTTGATATGTTTTGATATGTATAAATCTAGAACATTACCTGATTTCTGGTCTTTGTTTTTGTTGTTTCCAATCTGTCTTGCTATGCTTGACCGTGACTCCACTGACTTTGTTAGGTGTCTCTCGTAGTCCAAAACTCTTGGCCACATGACCCAGGTGAAGCTGTGACACTCTAAAGTATTCCTTGACATCCTTTGAGTAAGTGGCATATGCTCGAATGAAGGACTGAAATCCTAAAGATTGGAGAATAAATGTTCATTAGAATGTTGAGATAAGTCTTTGCTTTGAGGTCTAGTGGTAGACTGTCAGATAAGGGGACAAGAGATCGTTGATTCAAATCCAACCACAGACTGTGATGTTTTTTCTTGTGAAAATATTTAACAAACAACACCTCATATTACCCAGCTGATAAATGGGTACCCAATTTAAGGTAGCGAATATGATTGTAATATTGTTTAGGTTAAGAGCCTAACAGACAGCTTTCTTGTATACTTCAAAGGAAACTGAGAAGGTCCAGAGTCTCTGTTGTGACAAATAGGGTTTAAAAGAGTGCAAAGTGCAGCGATCACATTGTGCAGTAGGCATGTAAATACGCTATATAAAGCTGTCTCTTATCATCATATTTGTCACTGTAGTAGACTTAATATTAGACTACATTCCAAATACAGCTGCTTAAAACCATTTTTTAAAGATCTTAGTTATGACCCTGTAGTTAAGGTTCCCCTCTGTAGCCACACACCTTAATTGATCACTCATCTGAGTGGTGTGGTTCCCCTCTGTAGCCACACACCTTAACTGATCACACCTCTGAGTGGTGTGGTTCCCCTCTGTAGCCACAAACCTTAATTGATCACTCCTCTGAGTGGTGTGGTTCCCCTCTGTAGCCACACACCTTAATTGATCACTCATCTGAGTGGTGTCTCTAAAGTAAGAAATCAAGACCAAAACCAAATAATGGTAGAAAGGACAGTAACACTTTAATACTTTATAAGTAAGGAGGACTGTGTACAAGCAATACAATTTAAAGTCAATGCAGAAATGCAAGAAAAGCAACTATCATATTTCTACAGATCAAAAAACAAAGACAATTGCACTTTTAGCCTGGATGGGCTATGCGAGAATAAGTGTCTCACAACAGCTACTTTTCTGAATTATTGAAAAGTGCTTGAAAAAAATAAGTTTTACAGCATTTAAAAAAAACAGACAAATCAACACTACCACTTACCCCTTCCAGCCAAACTGCGCATTTTTGGATTACGCAGGATACATTCTTCAAATCTGTCCTGTAGGTATGTTGCAGCTTCTTCTTGTGTCCTAGGCTTCTCCCGCTGTAAATATTATAAAGCCATGTCTGAGATATAGTTCAAAACCAAAGGAAGGGAATTAAAATTTAATTTGTTAAGATGAAAAGGGCAAAGGAAACACTTCCTTTGTAAACTTCTAGAAACCCAAGAATGTACAGGTGTGTCTCCGTTATCAGGGAAAAACTAGTGAACGCTAGCCTTGCTCTATCTACTCCCTCATGAGACTTTCTCTTTATCGTCTTGTCCAAGGCACAAAATGAATTTCTCAGTCACTGTATTTTTTACTACCGAGAGTTGTACTGTATAATATGCCTGACAAAGACAATGAACAAGGACCCTGTCATCGACTAACACAGACAAATTACTACTTGTCGGTGACAGCTGGCCTTGCGTCACTAGCATTGAGACCATACTTCGTGGACTTACTAGCAGTGCAGGAGCATACAAGACTGTTACGTAGATGTGTTGTGATGTTACATGAACAAAAAAGAGAAATTTCTTTTTGACATGTGACAAGGGAAAATATTCTTAAATAATTCTTTATACAGTTGAACTTGCTCTAGGGGGCCAGTGATTATCAGCAGCCAAACTGGCTGCCTACTGCAAGTGGCCTCTTACATAAAGTTGACATTTAAAGAATCTTATAGAGAATAAAATGTAATGGTTACGGTCAAAGGTGGCCTCTTACGGCAGGTGGCCTCTTACCACAGGTGGCCGCTGAGCAAGTTCAACTGTATATATGTTACAAGCAGGTTCTACTGTATCCATGGAAAATCTATAGAAAACATCTAAACTTGGTTCTTTTTAGGGAACTGCAGGTTACCAAACCATACATTTACTCACTGTTACCAAACAAAAATTAAGAACAGATTAGATGAAAACAAACAAACAACTGAGTTTATCTTGTCAATCCCTGCCCTCAACACTTAAATTCTATTCAATCTTACCTTTGAGTCCATGCTAGGCTTTGGCAGCTCATCAATATTACTCAGTAGATGTTGTGTCATTGCAGACGGCTGAAGCTGAGTCAGACTGGAACACAATTGTTTAATATTGAGAAAACATTTATCATTTACATTGTTTAAATTTCTCAATTGTATAAGTAGGCAGAATATATAATATCTGCTTTGCAAAAATATATGAGGGTTTTTTATTTGCTGAACATAGATTGTCTACATTGTGTCTTTTGTGTGTCTTTTGTACACATGCTACACTGTCAAAATGATATCACTTTACATGTTCATGGTATGAAACCAAACTTTCATCATCATCATCATTTTAAGTCCCTTTTCCATGGCAAGCCATGCAATTGAAGATGTCCAACTGCTTCTGTCATGGGCAAGCTCTCTGTGAGACCCTCAGATCCTTGGGGACTAGCTGACTCTATGTTTTTGGCGCGACCCCTAGCAGCGGCACCCAGGACTGACAGATCCAGCAATCATCAGTTCTTCTTTCTCTGTGGCCAAACCACCTCAGTTGTCTTTGTTCTTTGTTGCAACACATCTATGATTGGTTTAACATCAAGCTGAATCCGCAAAAATTTTCCAAAAATCAAAGCTCACTTTTACACCCAAGCATCTGGACTGCATCTTCATAAGCAAATACATTTACAGTTAAGATTACTTAATTAACAAACAAGAACATGTACAACATGTCAGAAGAAGAATCATTGACAGCTTATGCTTTCTCAAAACAAAAACAAATTGATCTGTATTAGAAACTAGCTATTAAGAATGAGAATAAATTATTACTTAATGGACATAACAACACATATCATATTACTCATTCTTTACCTCAAATGCTGCAGCAACACAATTCAAGAAGGACTAACTCTGTAAAATTGTGTCTGGCAATGTAAATTTGGTTGCATCCCTTTAACTTTAGTTCGTAAACAAAGCAAAAAAATGAATTATGTTAACAAATATATACAGGGTGTTTATAAAAATACAGACCAGATTTACAGTAAATCCAGCAGCTGCAATTCTGTCCTTCCAAAATATAATCAATATTTATGTAAACTTTAATCCACCTCAATCTTCTGCCTTGGTAAATACTGCAATTTTTAAGTTTGTTAAATTGAAATAACCTCAAAGTCAAAAAAATATATAATATTTGCTGGATTGATAACTTTGTGAAGACCAACTCTGTCAACCCTTTTTCTAGTAGCACAGAACATGCAATAGTAACATCAGCTTGTCATGTGACTGTATTGCTATCGTGCAAAGTCTACAGTATAATATAACCTTGGGAACTAGGGGTGCTGAGGGTTCTGCAGTACATTCTCCCCAGTTTTAACCGCACCAAAAATACTCCCCTAACCACTAAAAAATGTTGGCCACCCCTCCTGCTGTGAATGCATTCCCGTGCTACTCAGGGTGGCTACTATAACTATTTGTTTTTTTCGCTGTATTGTACACCCCTTGTTATCTAAATAACTTCATATTGTCCTACCTGATCTTGTGTTTATTCAATTCATGGATGTAACCTGATTCAGATGGCATAAGAAACAAGAGTGAGTGCCCCTGACTCCCTGCTCTTGCTGTACGTCCCACCCTGTGTATGTAGTCTACTGTAGATCCAGGTGAAGTGTACTGAACAATCCAGTCCACATTCTGGAGGTTAAGGCCACGAGCTGCAATATCCTGAGCAGGACAACACATGTTATGCATCTTTTGTTATAGTATATGATGAAGAAAATCTTTAATTTTGGAAATTAACATAGATTTACATATTTTTTTTAAATCCCCATGTAAACACTTTTTTTCAACAGGATTATTTTTACCCATAAAACAGCCAAGCGCCAAATTCGTATTAATATCATGCTTACATTTTCTAAAAAAATCCCCAGGTTCAATAGGTTCCCCGGGTAATTGTTCTTACTTATTTTACCAAATTTTGAAAAGTAAGAAGATAGACACAATGATTCTCTTTCCAGAAATTGTTAATAGCTATAACAGTGTTTGTTTGTGCTATCATAAGCAACATCCCAAACCTTCTTCTAAATATCCAAATCTGGTGAGTCATTCACTCTTTGTCTGTTATGGCGGACATAAAGTTATATAACATGTTTTTGGTTTTGGTTTGCTCCCAAACCTTCAGCAAGATAGTCTTCATCACTATGGTATTTGATCCTAATGTTAAAGTGTAACTTGCCTTTCACATAAACTTGTGTTGAGAGAGCCACAAGACACTTACAACCAACAAACTCCTTTTTATCAATATAATTAATGAAGGAATAATTTACTTGTAATGAGACATTGTTTCCCTGAGCGTAGGACGTCTCAGAGAAATATTGTTGGGAGGTGACTCACCCAATAATATTACTTATAATGAGAACAGAAATGAAAGGTTAAGTCATACTTACAGTACAAAACAAAACTCCAGTTGTTGCTTGTGAAAACTCTGAGAAAGTTTTACTTCTAGCCTGTGGTAAGAAAATAAAGTTTCCAATTTGACCTCTGGTAATCATGAAAAATCAATGTAGTCTATCAGCTGTCCTTATATAAAGTATCTCTGATCTTGTTGATTCCTCAAAACTTTTATTTGTTCTTGAAATTGATTTAAGTGATCTTGAAAATTTATAATGGGCATTAACGGGCAATAAAATTTACAGCAAAATCCATTGATATCATCTCTAACATAAACAGTTGTTAGCTGGTATGCATATAGAGAGTTGTTCTGTAATGCAGGACGCAACAGTCTTTTCTCTCCTCCTGTTAACCCAGCAGTACAATTGGGTACCAGACTAAAGGAAATGTGTGTCTATGAAATATTGCTAAGGCAAGGCACAGGCTTTGCCCCCTTGTATACTTCCCAGAAAGCTAAGAATGGACAGGTTTGTTACCCATGTTCCTTTCGGGATAATAATTGTAAAGCACTTTGAGCTTACTCAAAAAGGAAATGCTATATAAAAGCATTTATTATCATTATTAGCTATTTCAGAAATACTGGTTTCATTTTTTATTTCTATACAAGCTATTTTGAATTCTGAGGAATGAACTCAAATTGCTCAGCAAGTCTTATAGAACAAGTGGTTTGCATCATTAAAATTATAACTCATCCTTAGAGGTTCACAATTTTGACTATTATACTAAATCCAAAGAGTCTCAAATAAACTAGAAATAACAGTCAAACATATGGTTTACCAAAATTACTAATTCATTGCCATCAACTTTTTTTTAATTCAAAGCCCCATGAGACTTTAGAATATTCTCCTGGTTTAAAATGAAAAGCAGTGAGAATAAAGACACATTTGAATAAAATCTTCTTAGAACTCCATATAACAAATTGATTTAATACTTATTCAAACCTTAACCTGACAACAATGTATTTGAATTTTATCATATCAGCGACACGCCATTTCTACTAACACCTTCTTTAATAAATCAAATAATGACTCTAGTGGGCTAGAACAAGATGCTTCTTTAAATACCAGAGTCAGTGGTTGTTTTTTTTACTAATTTATGTGTTAACTGATTTACAAGAAGCAGAAATAACAATTTAAATCACTTTTAGTTAGTTTTTCTCACTTGTTGTGGCATTTCTCCATGGAGCTGAAATATTTTCATCTTCAACCTTTTCTGTTTCTCCAGACTGTCATCTTCTTCATCATCATCACTGTCAGGAATGTCAACCTCCCCTTCTCCCATAGCAAGAGCTTGTAGTTTCCCGGCAGTGTCCTTGGGCCCAGACGCGAGCACAGTCGTGAAGAGCTGTGAGTGAAACTCTACAGAGTCTGTAGTTGACATGAACACAATCATCTTGCTGCTTGGTTTGGTGAACTGAGAACACATCATGGGTTTAATGTTAGGATAATATAATTAACACAGAATTACTACATAGACAGTAGGCAGTGTATTTAGTGTGGAAAAGTTTCCCTTGTGACTCCTCACCATACCTGAGTGCATGTGAGTTGGTGATACACCAAGGGTGTTTGTGTCAAGTTTTGTCAATCCCATTAAGTTCCATCACCCTTAAGTATAAATAAGCCAATTGATGTGTGATTACTCGTCTTTTATACCCCAATTCATATTTTTTATTTGATGTATATATAGAATATTGTTTCCTGCCAGATAGACACACTTTTTGTGGTGACTTGTCTGAAAGAAAGTCATTTATAGTGAATGAGACAAGCAAAATAAATATAATTTTTGAAGTCAGTGCTTTTATATGTGGGTGTGAATCTTGGTGCCCTGCTCAGACTAACATGAGAAAAACCAAGTATTTTATAAACGTTTGTCTAAAGTATATTCCTACAATCCACCATCCCCAGAGAATCAGGAATGAAATGTTGTAGAAGAGAGCAAAATAGAAACCTGTGGAGGATGACCTTGCTAGCAAAAAAGGTGCTGGATAGGCCACACTCTCAGGAAACCGCCAAGGACTATAGCAAGACAGGCACTCAATGGACCCATTAGATTGGCATAGAGAAGAGATCTCTGGAAGAAGAGACCAACCTAGGCTGAGATTGCAAAAGCTCAAGAGACAACCTAGAGTGAAAAGCAATTGTCTTTTACCTATTCCTGGGGCTGACGTCCCATAAGGGGCGGACGTTCGTAAATAAATGAATGAATGGGTAACATTAAGTAAAATGGAAAATTCTGTCACCTGACATTTCCACAGTATGAGTGAGGCCAAAGTGACCAGTCTCTGTTTACATGGGGTCACCACAAACTGCTGCTTTAACTGTGAAGGAACAGCATAGTTTTCAGGTTCTTCTGGTTTGTCATCTTCATGGACATCAGATGTACCAGAAGATGTCTTGTCTGCTGCTTCAGTTGTACGAGAGGATGTCTTGTCTTTCTTGTCTGCTGCTTGCTCTAATGGTTTGAGATCTAAACTCACATGCTCCGGCTCATTTAAAGAAATACTTGACAATCTCTCCACACCTAAGGATAATCAAAGTAATGATTGTAACTTCAATGTTATTATGATTATAAGTTTGAATACTTTAAAAGTTAACAACTGAAAAAGTTCCAAATATATTGATTTTGGTAAAAACTTTGTTAGAGAAAATTGGACTCATCATCATCATCATATCATCATATCCATGTTTATTTGTACGGGCCGGGATTAATCCTCTACAGAGGGTAGGGCCC
>JAUUEB010492526.1:0-10634 GCA_032362205.1 Clione limacina | reverse complement strand
TGATCACTCGAGGGGGGGGGGAGGGATTATTCGAGTCACCAGAGGAAGCGAACATCAGCTGTTGTTGTCTACCCTTTAACCAGTGACCCCGGAACCTAGTTACACACTGTCTGGTGCCTAGTAACACATTGTCTGGATGTGCATCATGCACAGTGCATGTAATATGCTTATTTATATAGAAACCTCGATTTAAAGTAGATTTTGACTCATCACGGAAATCTACGGTATATCGAGGTTCGACTGTACATCAAAAGCTTGGATTGTGTCCTCTGCGGTACATAGGTAACTGTTCAATGGCTGCAATTCCTTCCTGCTGTTGGTTATTATCGTCCAGTCTTGCAGTCAGATAATTATCCAGTCTCTCATGTTGACTCAGAAACAATTTCTACCTCTTTCCTGACATTTTATGTAATCTTTACACCTAGGTAGTTAAGTTGTGGAACCTGCTCAATTTCTATGCTTAAATAAGAAAATTTTGCTTGATTTTGAAATAACGTTTGCTTTTTTTTCCATTGCATTATTTTGCTCATACTTCATACTGCTATGAAGCTTTTTTTCTTTATTTCAAAAGTGAGAAGAAAGAAAATGAATCACAAGTTTAATTTTATTTTAAGCTATTGACATTGAGTGTGGACAGGTCCAACAGCAACTCCCCAGACTTAATCAATATATATCATGAATGAATATGAGTTTTTTTTAAAAAGAACCTTTATACAATATCAAGATATTTCAATTTTGTCAGCCTTTTGAGGAAAGAAAACTATACTATTCCAATTAAATAAACCAGTCTAATTAAATCAATGCTAAATATACATTTGTCACACTGAAAATAGCTTTTTTGCTAATGATTTAAAAGTTACATCAAAAGTCATACCTATTCGCATGTAGCTAAAAAATTCTCAGTCTGAGAAATGGTATCATTAGATATTGTTAACAGTAAAACTTAAATTTACTGGATTGGCCTTAAGTTTTTGGTTTAGACGTACAGTCAAACTAGTTTAAACCAAATTTTTTTGAGAAGCACCATTTTGTTCCATTTAAACGAATACACTGTTTTTCAGTAAAATTCCATATGCTAAGGTTCAACAAGCAGCAGGTGTATGGCGTCTGTAATGTCCTGATCCATATCCCACTTCTTTCTTTAAGGTAGGCAACAGTCACACTCGTGCCCATCTCAAAATACAATTAAAACGCATTATGGCAAGTTTCTTAGTAGAATTTCGGTGCTTTTTTGCCAAAATTTAACATGCAATGCCAAAAATTATCGCATTGAACATTTCACTTTCCGTTTAAACATTGACAGGTTTTCTTTTTGTCAGTTTAAGCTTATTTCTTTAAAAAAGATTAATAGAGGAAAAAACAGGTGTCAGGTTTTTGTTCCGATGATAAGAAAACTCGGCTTAAGCCTGTGGCGTTTAAACAAGTCTGACTGTAGTTTCAGCTTTGAAAAGTTTATTAGCATAGAAAAATAATCCATTAAGATCCTTATGAGAAATATTAAGCCCTTTGAATGCAATGTGACAAGTTATGTGAATTGAAATTTAAAACCTCATTCCTCACCTCATTGTTGATGTCAAAAACACCATCTTGAATCTTCTGGTAAATTTCTTTTGCAGTGTTAATGAAAGCCTGTGAAAAAAATAATAAAGCTTATAAGGAACTGGCTGGGATAGGTTTAATTAAAGTGGAGTCAGAAAGTTTGGCAGGAGGGTGATGGGATAGTTTGTAAGGGAGGGATTTGGAGTTTTGATGAAGAAAGCTGAAAAAGAACAAAGTTTTTGAAACTTTGTTTTAAACAGGCCGCATTGGACTGAGGCCACACTAAATAAACAACTAAAAGAATTTCTTACCGAACAGTGTACAAGCTGAAAATGGTATTACAAAATACAATTCAGATTGGAAAAGTTTACGATAAAATGTATTTATTTTTGCTCTCAACCGATTAGATCAATATTCTCCCACACAAACTGACTGACTAACATAAAATAATTGAACATTTTGGAATAGAAACAGAAAGTAAAGCATGCTCAATAACAATCAGTGGCCATAACATTCTAATAAAGAGACAAATACTATAATTAAACGGAAAGAAAGGGGCAATAACAGATAATTAAAGACATTAAGGGTCTAGTGCTTTAATAAACATTGCTTAAAACACAAAAATATTGTTATTACATGTACAATATTCCCTCCTCGTTTTGTCCCAGAGGTTCTCTATATAAAGTTAGTATTTTCCTCCTTTACTTGCCAACCCTTTCTGCTGTACTGAATTGTACTCATGTCATTAAACTAGTGTTAGAAGACCTCTTTCAACCACCAAGAAAATGATAGAAGTGAAAGAAACAATCACTCAATTCATAACTCTATAAAAATAGTTTGTGATGAGGGATTGTCTTTTTAACTTCCGCATTCCATTGGCGACATATGAGTTGTCATGGCAAGCATTGAATCAGAATCTTGTTTAATCAATGTTGGCTGAAAAAAGACAACCGTTCAAACTGATGCCACTGTTGACGGGAAAAGCCCTAAATATAGTAAAGGGGAGTTACCCATTTAAATTACAAGTGGTTGTAAAAATGTTTATACCTCCCATTTTATACTTACAATACATAGTTATCGATATTGATAAAACTCAATGAACCACCAATTCAAGGAGGAAATACTGTCGTTTCAAAGTAAACATGGGAACATTAAAACTAATTATGAAGTAAAATTCTGCCCGCACCAAATGTATGCTTTGAGGTTATACTGTACTTTCTTAGAAATTTACAAAATGTCATTTCATTTTGCACAATAAAGAAAACATGAGCTTACACAAAGCTATTAAATTAAAACCATCTTTTCATCACTTTGCTTGATATCACAATCTGCTTAGTGTCACATTTCCACAGAACAATGAATTTATCTCTACTAGTTGTTAATATCACAATAGTCTGCTAAATATCAAAGATACATTTTCCTTAGACATGTGAATTCACACTCAAAGAAAAATGGTATTTAACGCAAAATCTCTAAGTCTCATATCAATTTCTAACAGACCAAACACAGAGCATCAACACACTAAGCTTGCTCATTTCATTTATGTGCATTTAACATGCAATTAATGAACCACAACACAATGTTGAAATTCTGTTTGTTTGTGGCTGGCTGTATGTGTATGCAACGGGATTACAGACACAGTTTTGACTCGATTGACCTGAAACTTAAGCAATGTGTTTTTAGATGTAACCAGATGTGCAGTGAAGCTTTTGGGTGCAATTCCGTTGAATGGAGGAAATGCTTTAAGCTTTTTTAGTTTTTTACAATATATTCTCAGTAACTGTGTCATGAATCTTAACTTCAATATGAACAAATATGCACCATCTTCCTGATGCACTTAATACTCAGGCTGCACCTTAAATTACACTATTTTCTGATGATGTAAACACCAGCTGATAAAAATAGTTAAATATAATACATGTAAAGACTGGGTACTTCAGCCACTAGTAGATTCATTTGTGCAAACTATTGAAGAATATTCAGTCAAAGGGTAAAGAAAAATCCTTTCACAATGAGAAGCAGGTTTTTTGTTTGTTTGACTGATGAAAGTTTTTGAAATCTGTGACTTAAAATGCCATGGAATATCTAGAAGTAAACTAAAATCACTACTGACCTCTTCAACATTGGCAGCAGTTTTAGCAGATGTCTCCATGAATATCAACCCATGTTCCCTTGCAAAAGCCTCACCTTCCTCTTTCTTTACCTCTCTTCTGGCTTCCAGATCACTAAAATAGACAATATCATATTACTATATAGTTAATAACAATACCTAACAGCTACTGAACATGTCTGAAAAAACAAGGAAGCCTTTTTCTTACTTATTACTATTATATATTCATTGAGCTTTTTGGATGCCTCAAAATCCACTAAATTGATTGTCATTGGAGACAGCAGTTTGATGGTGATCGCAAACAAACAATTGGGATAACAGAAGCAGTAAAAAATACACAAGTTGGATAATTTGCATCATTTATTCACAAACAATCTTTTGGAAATATAAAATGTGAGGCAATTTGCTTGGCAGTATGAGGACATATTTTAATGAAGAGTAGAATCAATAACAAGAAAATATTCTTACAAGAGTAACCAAATGCATTGCTCCATAAGACGAAATTAGACTGTAAAAACAATGACTAGAAAAATGTATGACAGTCAGGCCCAGACATGGGTAAGACGCCAGCTTTGTGAAGCTGCATTTTAGAGACCAAGGCTTAAGCTTCGACCTGTTTTCAAGACAGGCTTCAACATTTTTTGGAATGTTTTTTAATTAAAAAAGTGTTTTTCTTACTCCAAAACCACTTATAAGTGTTAAAAGGTTAACTAGACACTATTTACAAGGTACACAACACTTTGTTGTTTTACTGGAAATACGATGATTGAACCTCTTTATAGAGTTTTCTAAAAAAACGAGGGCTTTGTGTTATTGTTAAGAGCCGGCTTCATGATGTTTTGAGATGATGGCTTCAGCTTTGTGATGTGCCAGGGCTTCGTACCCATGTCTGAGTCAGGTAAGAACCTGATACTAGTTTTGTTGATAGTCCACACCCTAAGCTTACCACAAATGCCTACTGGCCATTTGTCAGCCTTGAGCCATTTTTTGCTATGACACCAAAACAAAACGTATAAACAAATAGCTAGCAATAAATGTGAAAAATATTGATATGGAGCATGTATATATTGGTTTTGCATGACAGAAAGTTCATTTATGGTGTCATTTCTATATTTCAAAGTCGAGAATAGGGCAATGTCAAAATTAGGTTTTTGAAGGTCACAAAAATTTAATAATAGTTGAATATCGAAATTTGTCTTTAATAATATTAAAAATCTGTTAACAAGTAATTATTAAAAAAAACATTCTTTCAAAGGTTATTTAAACCATTTTGCTATCACAATATGCATTAGCCTGGAAACAAAGAAATAAAATTTTACTGCCTTAAAGTTTATAAGAGTATAAGGAAAAAAACAGCAACACAGTAATCGGTGCTCCTGAAGCCATATTGTGTTAAAATAATATCACTGCCAATCTACCTTTTGTTTCCGATGAGCATAATGACCATATTTGAGTTTGAGTGCTGTCTGGCATCTTCCAACCATGTAGTCAAGTGATTGAATGTGTCGCGTCTGAAAAGGAAATTTGAATAACTAGAAAATATCTCCTAAAAACAGACAAAATTTCACATTTATTCGGGATAATTTCTTCTATTCCTACACCAAGAGACCAAAATGAAAATGTGATTAATTTTCCTTTTGCTTAGTTTTCTTACAGTTCTTCTCATGCTGCAAGTAGGGAATTGTCATGATAGCAATACAATATCCTGAGCCATTGATATTACATGCTAGGTTATGGATGGCAAGTTATTTTCCACTTTGTCCTAACTTCCATAGCCCTTTACTGGGCAGTAAATCTAAGGGAGTCCATGACCGGATTCAAACCCAGAACTTGCATGGTAAGTTGAAATTGGATGAAGCTTCAAACAATCACAAATTTTGATAGCAATCAAAAAGAAATAACAGTAGAATTTACCTTGTGATATCATATACCAATAAAGCACCTGCAGCTCCCCGATAGTAGGACCGTGTAATTGAGCGGAAAGATTCTTGACCAGCCTGAAAATGGAAGTTTTAACATACAAGTTTTGTTGATAAAAACTGTCAACCTTTTTTACAATGAAAAAGAATTATATGAATACAATTTATTATTGAAATGTATATATATTTTACCACAATTTATTTAAAAAAAAAGTATATTCCTTGAATGTAGGTGTTCCCAATATTGCACATGCTTTGTGGATAAGAATATGAAATGTTCAGAACTTTGCATGGTGTACAACATTGTTAATGAAGCTGTGATGACGCAACGTTCACAGAGGCCAAATATTTGCACACTGTTGCAAGACTCTACCATAGGGTTTAAGTTACAGTTGGTTTTCGGTTTTCTTTCATGCATTTTTCTTTATAGACTGGACTATTTTTGGTATACATTTTTTGCATTCTTCCTCTGCCACTTTTGAATAGTGTGGTATTAAATTGCAGTGGTGAATCGTATTCTGGTGTCAAAATTTCATTTTAAGCAAAATTAAAGCTTTCCTTGTTTAAAAAGGTTGTTTACTGAATAAATGTTTTATATGAAGTAAAAACATTTGACACCAGAATTGGATCCACCACCCCCAAATATGACACTGATACTTCACACAAAAACGTTTCTCCGTAAAATTACAAGCTAAGACTCCCAACCCCCCCAAATAAAAGGTTTTTGGCAGACCCCCCAGGGTTTTGTACGATTTAAAAAATGGTACCAAAATATGCAGAATAATGCCCCGCTTCATAACAGCTGAAGAACTTTATGATTTGAATCATTACCCTTTTTTGACCCACCTTTACTGAAACTTACCTAAGACTTCTTAGCCCATAACAAAATTCTCATGATCAGATCAAATCATCTTCTTTATTGAAATTGATTATGAAATGTGGTCAAAATCTACTTACTGTATCCCAGATCTGTAGTTTGATTTGTTTCCCATCAATAGTTATCATACGAGCTCCAAACTCAACACCTAGACACAAAATGGACAGATTTATAATTTTCATTGTAAGATAAAAAAGTAATTTATGATTTTTCATATCATTTTTTGGAATGTACATGGAGCCAGTCAATTTTTTCACTGGCTCCATCTCAGTTTTTTAACATCTCAGGCTCCAGCTCAAACTACCAAAACCCTTCTGTCACAGCTTACCGACACACTGCCCTTGGTATTGCCAGGAATCAATCTTTTCTTGGCTATACTTTTGATCTATTTGTTATAAAAAATACTGGAGCTGCATATTAAAGCTGCAGCGCCAATTCTCTGCTATAAACCAATATTTAGTATATAATAAAGTATAATTAGGCCTCATCCAACAAACACTGAAATCTAACAGGTTTTACTGGGAAACCTTTTCTTCAATATATAACCTATCCCTAAAACAACAACTCATAATTCCAAGACTGTGCAGCAGAATAGGATACTGGTATGATTTTTTAGGAAAAGAGTGATATTCACTGTCAAAAATCCAAGTAAAGCAATCATCAAAATTTTATAACAATCACTGTTACTTTCTAAAACTTCATAACCAGTTAATAGCCATGAGGATTATAATAATATCAATGAGAACAATTGGTTACATTAACATATTAGAACATGGTGATATTCGCCTCAGGCGTTTAGGAACTACTTGCTCATTGTCAAGTTTGTATGTGTCTACTTTCTTTCGAAGCACAATTAATAACTGCCATTCAGTATGTAATTAAAAACAGTCTCCAAACTGGCCAAATCGACTTAATATGGAAGAAGCAATTTAGGCACATAAATAGGATTCTTTACCTCTTAATAATTCAAATTAAGTAATTTGACAAACTTGATAATCCAACATATCAAGTGACAGGCAGCAGAAATAGAGAAAGATAACATAGAAGAGTAGCCCAACATAAGCTTGGCAGGGGCTGGTTGTATGCAGAGTTGTAACTACTCGAGTACGGAGTAGTACTCTCGAATAGTGAACCCGCTACTCTACTCCCGAGTAGTGACCTTCTCCGCTACTCAATACTAACTTGAGCTGACCAACTACTCTACTCGAAAAATAGGCTCGAGTAGTGAGTAGTGAAAAATTATACTACTGTAATAGTGACATGGCCAAAAAAAATTGGGTTGGTAAATAGTAATGCAAAATCTTGTTTTTTGTTGGTGATCTGTTTTGGTTCAAAGGGCTAAGAATAAAAACTCATGGTAAAAATGTTTTATTTGTTCCAATACATTCTGAGTTCTTATAAAACAAAAAAAAAATGTTAACATTTGAGTAGAATTTTTTTTGATTACTCGGGATACTTTTTGAGTAGATAGCGGCACTACTCTACTCTTCTAGAGTAGCGAGGAAAATTTGACTACTCTACTCTAGTCGAGTAGCGAAAAAAGCCTTACTACTCTACTCTACTCGAGTAGCGACAAATTCGCTACTGTGAACATCACTGTTCCCCTCTATTATCAATCGACGGTAAATATTATATCACCGACCAAACAATCTCTCGTTCCGTTTGAGTGGTTTCTCATCAACACCGTCTGCCTCATCACTCATACGTACATGCAAGTTCGATTTTTCATAGTGTCTTCAACGGACAAACAATTCATTAGCATTATATTCATCTACGCTCTACAGTGAGCTCGATAAAGTCTACAAAGAATAAAGCTTTAACTTTGGGCACTAGTGTTACGCATATGTGTTAGCTTTGATCCAAACAAGTTAAACCACCCACCCACCCACCCACCCACACATGTCTCAAACTGTCACAGATTGTTTTTACTTATCACCAAATATCAGTTTTCAGAGACCATGCCTTGTTACGGGAGAAAAGACAAAGCTTTGACCCAAACAGTATGCCAGCTGGAAGTTTTGATCCAAGTCAGTACAAAGCTCAAGACTTTAACCCCGCCAGCTACACATACAAGCCTTCACAAAACTCTGTTAGTGGTCCAAGCTTTGATCCAAACAAGTTAAACCAAGTCAAGGTAAAAATAAGAGTATATAATAGAAGTGAAGCTGTGTTTATAGATTATCGTTTTGGTGACAAGCCAAGAAAGATGTTTTATCCCATACTTATCAATGTTTATCACAAAGGGAAGAATTTTTCGTAAAAATGGCAGCCCTGCAACATTTCTGTCCGTTACAGAAGGTAATTAACCTTGTACACGAACATTGCCTTAAATTAATGAGTTATATATCCTCACTTGTGATACTTGTGTGATTTAATGAAATCATTTCAAAAATGTTTGTATTGAATTTTGATTACCCATATGTTGTCAACCAACCTGGGAAATAAATAAATCTGAATCTGAATCTGAATCTGAATTTGTGGTTTATATAAAAGTTTCAAAACAAAAGAGAAATATATATTTTAAAGTCAGTAGAAAAAAGCAACATTCGAATAATAATTATTGATTTACTTTTGAGTAATAAGAGAAGAAGGTTAAACTGGTCGATTGTAAGTATTTACGTCTTTTGCAACTCATAAATGTTATATAAAAGATAGAGATTATACATGACCGCCCTTTTCCAAGAATCAAGCCTGTTCAGAAACACGAGAAACTGACTGAATTCGAACCTGGACCTCTTACATGTGAGGCTGAGGCACTGCCTTGAGACCAACATGCCTCACGAAGTAGAGTAGGGATTTTTGCTTACACCGTCAAAGAAGATTAACATGTTCAAAGTCATTTTATCATATCTGCGGTTTTCGGTTGAGAAAAGAAAGGCGTAACATACAATTAAAAAAAATATATATAATTTATTTGATTCATTAACAATTAATACCCTAAAAAGACGTTAACAAAGTATCAAAAAAATATAAATATCCTAACTGGATAAATGCATAGCTTTTAAGTAATTATTGTAAAAACAGAACGTCTGTTAGTTAACGATGCTATAGATTTCTGGCAAATTGTTAATCAACAAGATGCAGTTCGGCTTTTAGATTATTTATTGCTACCAAAGGGAAGTTATTTCGAAATCAAAATTATATTACCAAAGTATAAGTTATTTCCCTGTTAATAAGTATTTTGCTTTGTCTACAGTCATATGAATTAAGTCATGTTAATTGTATTTATGTTATGTTTTAGTGTCTGTCATTGTGTTATTCATTCATTGGTTAGGATTAAAAAGTATGTACTTTTTAATCACTTGAGAATTCAGGGCGTGCATGAGGTTAACAAGTTTAAATTCAAAGCAGCTGCGTATTCAAGAGCTGTTTGCTAACGTATTTCGTTTACTAGAATGATATGCACACACAAATATACTTCAAGTTACTTGCTAAACCAATAATTTTCAATAAAATACACATTATTGAGGTTAAACACTCAGAACTTGGACACAGTAGACTCCATAAATGTGGTTAAAACCTATTGAGACGGGCGCGATTGCTGGGTGGTTAAGGTGAAATAGATTTCGGCATTTATGATTGCATGCATCTCTAGGTATAATTTAGTACGAATGAACAAGGACCTAAGACTTTTGAATGGAAACAATAGAACGAGGGTCACTCCCATGTGTACGTTTTGCACGATAAATATACATAGATAGTTGAAATCTACGTAAAAATAGCAAACAAAGGCGCCATCCGGTCAAAAAGAAAGATGCCAATTTTCTTCCTATAAGCTGTAGTACTCTAACAGTCTACATTAAGAGGACCTTCTAAAGTAAACGAACGAGCGAGAAATCACCAATCTGAATTAAATGAATTATATTTCATTTGGGACGTTATTTATGAGGGCTTGTGTTTGGTTTGTCCGGGTTGTATACAATTTGGTAACCAGGTATAGGGATGTGTGTTTTGGATGTCATTGTTTATAAAAAAAAAACTGTCGATTACAACAGTAGTGAAGAGTATTAAAAAAGTCATATTAAAATTTTGTGTGAGATATTTCACAGAAGAATTATCGTCGTCGATATAACGAAAGGGCGTATCTCAGTTTTTGCTGTTTAGAGATACAGCGGTTTCAAGTTGTATTAAGCCATTAAAAGCCTTTAAAGCCTATAAAACAAACGTTAATATCTCAGCGAGTTTTTAA